>JAUUDW010652015.1:0-10605 GCA_032361385.1 Panulirus guttatus | reverse complement strand
CATCACTCACAAGGGAATACATCATCAATCACTAAGGAATACATCATCAGTCACTGGGGAATACATCATCAGTCACTAGGGAATACATTATCAGTCACTAGGGAATACATCATCAGGCACTAGGGAATACATCATCAGTCACTAGGGAATACAACATCAGTCACTAGGGAATACATCATCAGTCTCTGGGGAATACATCAATCACTAGGGAATACATTAATCACTAGGGAATACATCAGTCACAAGGGAATACATCACCAGTCACTAGAGAATACATCACTCACTAGAGAATACATCATCAGTCACTAGGGAATATATCAGTCACTAGAGAATACATCATCAGTCACTAGGGAATACATCAGTCACGGGTGGGTATACGTCAGTGACTGACGCATCAGTCACATCAACTTTCACGACCACAGAAGGCGTCATTGCTCTGCAGGAGCGACCTCTTGTGCATCGATCTACCAGTGGTCTACATCATCATCTACCAGGCTACCAGTGGTGTTCAAACATCATCTAGCAACGTACAAATTCAGCAGTACACACACACACACACACACACACACACACACACACACAACATAATCGAAAGGCAAAGAACGTGATGCAAGTGCACATAATTCATCAATGCAGAACATAACATAACATAACATTGCACGTAAGACTGACAGCGGAAATTGCAATGTGAACGAGAACTCGTAAGCTGCAGCAGCAGTAGTTCCAGGCCAGCTCTTCCGCCTCTTCCGGCTGGCCAGGGGGCCTTTGTCACCCACCATACCACAGCAGAAGAATGGACGTCTTCAAGACGCAAGTGCTTTTCAGTGGATCTCCAAATGGCACACTTGCAGTGCGTAAGGGCCCGACATCATCTGGACTGAGACGAACCTGGCCTCCACGGCCTGGGGGGACTCGAAGACGACCACCTCATCCACCTCCGCCGGGCCGGGGAAGTGGCCGAAGAGGGCGTACGCCGAGAGCCCCTCGGGATGCCCCACGGGGAACGTTCCCACCCGGACCTCGATGTCCAGGAAGTGGAGGACGACGTAGGCGTTCGACTGCGCCACGAGCAAGACGCGACGGATGGGCAGCGCCCTCCCGAGGTCGACGACGAACCACCTCTGGCTCGGGTCGTTGTCGCTCTTGAAGCACTCGGTAATTCCGAAGCCGTAGAAGCCGTCGACGAGGTTCTCCCCACCCCTGGACGAGTAGTACAGCCGTCCGCTGGTGATGTTGGCCCCCGCGGCGTACTCCCTAGGGCGGAGGGTGAGGCAGGGTATCTCGTCGGCGGTCTCCGACTCCTCCGCGTAAGTGGGCATCACGAAAATCCTGACGTAGGTGCAGGTCATCGCCGACGGGTCGAGGCACCACAGGTTGCACCACCGCAGGTCGAGGCAGGTCCTGCAGCACTTCCAGACCTCGACGGAGACGGCGGAGGCGGCGTCGAGGCTCCGCGTCTCGAGCTTGCTCGAGGACATCACCTTCGTCCGGGACACGAGGACCTCACGCCACAGATTCAGTTCGCCACAGTCCACGGGAGGGGGCACCACCAGCAGTAGCCCGGCGGCTGCTGCTGCTATTGCAAGACAAGCACGGAAACAAACTGCCCTCAGGTGGAACATGGCCAAAGTAAGGATGGGAGTTGAAATCCAGCGAGTTGTTTGTGTCTGGAAGTAAATGGTCCAGCAGGAGTGGCGTCTCGAGACCTACTGTGCACAGTCAAGCGTGTGTGGCGGTGCCACCACTGTGGAAGGGGGGGGGGGGGTGCCTGGTTCGTTTGGGACTACTGCAATTCCATCGCTATGGTTACTCGGTCACTCACACAACCCAAATATCTGCTGGTTCTCCTTTTTTTCATGCCTCCGCCGCAACCATCGCTCATACGGACATACATCAATCTACCACTGGGAAAAAAAAAGTTGATGGTCTATTTCAAATGCTGAAGATTCTTTTCTTCCGAGCGGTTGCTCGGATTATAGAGTGGACTGACATTTGCTTACGTGGAGTATGTCTGCTTTCGCGTCTATGGGACAGTTCTAGTTCAATTTGCTTGATAAAGTCTTAACCAACCCGTCTTGAGGACCCTCCCATTCTCGACTTAAGACCTCCTCCACTTTTTCCCTCCTCGCCTAGCTGCTTGCTGTGTTCTCCAAGACTAGAACTCTTTATTTCACAGATATCATTTCTGTTTTCTCCTGCTGAGGTAACTCTTCGCATGGCATCACCTTTAGACAGATCATGCAATGCTTGCTGGACACGTCGAGTCACACGACTATACTTGTGGATACTGACAGGTCGAGGGCGAGAAGTCACGACGTCTGTTTCTTCCCTAGCATGTCTTAAGTATTGCAAGTCTTTATCTCATGTCTCTTCCGACAACTACGACTTGGATCTTTTAAGAGAGGAGAGAGACGTTTCCCATTTCTCTATTGTTTTCAATCGCTTTATTTTGTTAGTTCTTCTAATGCTTCGTTCACGGTCTGGCCACGACGACGAGTCGTGCCCGCTGTGTCGTTTAAACCCTTTGAGCACGACGGTACGACCCTTGAGCACGACGGTACGACCCTCCGAGCACGACGGTACGACCCTTGGGTAAGGATAAGTCTCAAGGGGTTTTTACGAATATGAATGTTGATGAAATCCTATGCCGCTTCCCCGGGAGGGTTTGTAAACATCTTAATCAAGGGAGAGAGAGAGAGAGAGAGAGGAGTTTCGACACACTACCCTGCAAGAATCACACGGAAATGTGCGTGTTGGTCCTTTATTTTTTATTATACTTGATCGCTGTTTCCCGCGTCAGCGATGTATCGCCAGGAAACAGACGAAGAAAGATCCATTCACTCACATACACACATATATATATATACATATATGCACGTATATGCACAATACATACATATTCAAACCAACATATACATATATACAGACATATACATACACATGCATATACACATATACACATATACATATTCACACTTGCTCGCCTCCATCCATTCCTGACGCCACCCCGCCCCACAGAAAACAGCATCGCCAACCACTGCGTCAGCGAGGTAGCGCCAGGAAACACACTCAAGTCTCTAGCTGACTTGTGTAACGCATTGAAACCACAGCTCCCTATCCACATCCAGGCCCCACGGAAAATAATACGGATTTATAAAATACGTTAAGAACCACATTGGTACCACACATCGTCTACAACAGGCTGAAGCAACAGGTGGTGCAAATCCGTACCCAGGGGTGTGAGGCAAGAGCTCTGTGGTGTGTGTGTGAGTGTGTGTGTGTATATACCACTGTGGTGCTGACTAAAGGATCACGCGCTTCGCCGCCGAACGAGAGAGAGAGAGAGAGAGAGAGAGAGAGAGAGAGGAGTAAAAAATGTCTCATGTCCAAACAGATAATGTTGAACCGGACCACGTGCCTCCTCTCTGTGCACACACGCACGACAGTCTGGGACACGAGACACGAACTATAAATGAGATTGAAGTACTCAAATCATATATAAAAAAAACACATAAAGAGACAGGGAAAAAGGTAGACTCACATTTAATATTCGGCAGAGTGTACACTGCAGGAAAGCACATATGATAATGAGGGGGTCGAGTCCTCCCACCAAGGCATAGCTGTGTCTCAGGAACTTACTTGGGCTTGGACGATCCCTGAGGACGCTGCAGAACGAGGAGAGTAACAGCAGGAGGGGCTAGGATAACAGTCCTAGCAACGTACGGCCCTTAGGGAGAGATAAGGCGAATCTAGAGCAATTGCCAAGTGACCCTACGAGCGAGCAATGAAACTGACGAAGGAGGACGTAAGGCAAGGCCTGCTGGAGGAAGAGAAGGATCTGATGACGAAGGATTCGACTTGAAAGGAAATCGGGAAAGGATGTTATGATCCTCAAAGGACGAGGGAGACGTGAAACCATAAGTCCTAGGGACCCACACGGAAGTAGTGACACACAGAGATACAAGTACCTACATACGTGTCATGGCAAGGCAGAATAAAAGCCTTCATAAATGGACTCCCGTGGTGTATCGGTTAGCGTTCCCGACCGTGACGCGTTCACGGGCCCGCCCGCCCAGGGTCGAGCGTGGCATAGGTTCGAATCCTGGTTGCTGCGGTAGTCGGTCCACAGTCAACCAAGCTGTTCATCCACCCCTAAGGGTTGGTCGGTGAAATGGGTACCTGGCTCAGGCTAAGGTCACCATACAATATTCAAACCTCCGTATGCTCTCAGCATTCACAAAATTCCTCACAAATTTCTTTACACAATAAAAGTTGATCCTTTCTCAAACAACTTTCATGCTTGGTTATATGTTATAGCCTCCGGTAGTTTTAAATCTGCATCTTTCGAAGACCAATTCACTGTCAAAGACGTGGTTCTGTCATTCATACCCAAGAGGGTCATTACAAACGACCTCCTTTCCCAAGAATCCACGTCGTCTCTCAGTTTTGTAGCTGATCAATTCCTCTTACGCCAAGTAATCGTCCATAGCCTTCTGATTAACCTTACCCAGTATTTTCCAATCCTCACTCAACAGAGAAACCAGTCTGTGGTTCAGCCCAACCTCCCTGTGTCCTTTCTTAAAGAAGAGGTACGACCTAAGCCTTCATCCATTCCCTTGGCTGCTTTATCTTCCTCCAGCGGCATCTTTGGACATTTCAAGTGGCTTGTCAGAGTACCTGCACTGCTTTACCAGGACCACGAACCTCAGTTGGAAAGGTCAAAGACCCAATTATATTATTTATGTTTCTCTTTCCTCCTTTAGTGCATTTCCAAGACTTCCTACCCATTCATTATTCCTGATGGTGCTATAGCCTTCCACTGTCACTTGACACTGTCCAAACAGTTCATTTCACTGTCACTGACTGTTTAAGAAATGATACGAGATATATGTGTGCCGAATGAGACATAATGTTATGCTCTGAATCATATATTCTTAATGTATTCCACCATACAGCAATATGGTGTCCATAATGTTTTTAGCAAAGTTATCCCTTGCCTAGTTTTCTTTGGAAAATTTGTTCCAAAGAAAAAGGATGAGTCTAGCCTTAACTTGTATATTCCTCACATAAGCTTTTCACAGCATTTACTCCGTAGAAAGCTTTTTTTTCTGCTTTTTTATGACAGTTGAGACGAGTCAGATAACTGAAAGCCTTAATCGTGACCCACGAAATGGACTCCAAGGGGCAGAGGTGGACTAGGCATAATCTCACAGTGAAACAACGATCTAGTATGAGACACACACACGAGGTTCTTGTCAAGGGTCCACAAATTCATCGAGCCGCTTTTGAATACAAATTTCTATAACAGCATTTGGATCTTATTGTACTGAACAATAGTGAAAATGGTTAGGTCCAAAATCTTAGGCAGAGTGCCAACGGCTCATCCGAAGATCATTTTGAAGCTCCTGCACATGGTATACACATTATGCTTCGTAGGAGTAACCCAATCACTCGAATTTCTGTTTTAGTTCAACAAATATGAAATCACATGTATAAAGATCATTTGCCTCTCTGTAAAAAGTTTCTGTGCGAACTGCTAACTACTTCGCAAGAAAACTGAATATCGGTGTGGGAAGCAGATAGCGAAGTGATTAACAGGTAAGGAGTATTGTGGTGGACTGTTGAATGTTATAAATGATAGGGTGGTGGATGTGGAGGTGTTTCTAGGTCAAGAATCTCCCAAGAAAGTGGGTGGCATGATTGTGTTATTTGGCTGGTCAGGATGTTCAATAGATGATAGCCTGAAGACGAAGTTCCTGAGGACTAGCAGAATATAAAGTCTATTACACTCCTTCCTCACCAAACCGGCTACACACTTATCTAACCCAATCATAAATGTGCTTCAGTTAGCTCCAAGAATAATCAACACTTTGGCCTGAAGATGATTATAATCACATGATAAAATACGTTCAGCTTAAAGACTTCAGAGTGAGGCATGTTTCAAAACAACTTTCAAGTTTACATGGAATTGACTTGGCATTATTTCAACTTTGGGAGTAATATCTTTAATCATACTACCACACGTAAAGGGATTGCAATAATACAGTAAGAGAGATAGCAATTGTTATTAATATCAAATGACCAGTAGCTGCAGTACTGACTTTCGTCTGCTCAAAATCAACTGCACAAAATAAGCATATGAAACGCACTCACCTACAATTTCTGAGTATTCATTTAACCTCTCCTACAGCTCAGTTAATTTTTCAAAATTATTATCATTATTTTTTGTATCAAGACTTTACAAATAAAAAAAATCACAGTAAATCACTCATTTACTGTGACTGAAACGTCACCATTGACAATCAACACAATCACTACCAGCTTACACGGCTGGTTATATAACCAATCAATAACGCATATTCGTCACGTTTAAGAAAATAAAAATAAGGAGGGGAGGACAGTACGATAACTGGTGTCCATGGTGGCAACACTCGGTCAAAACCGTTGGGTTGGAGGTGGCGCCGAGGGAGAGAGGGGAAGTAGTGAATAAGTGGTGTTTAGTGAAGTGGTGTTGCCCGCCCGCTCAAACATGAGTGCAGACTTACTTGGTGTTCCCAACGGCAGAGCGATAATCTAAAGAGGCGTATATTACTCATAAACTTAAGATTAATCATTCAAGGCCAACATGGACCGTTATCTACATAGTACGTTACGGAAAATGTAGTCTACGGGAGGCAGCAGCACATAACGCAGAAGAGTGTAAGGTAATAAGAGATTACATTTCTGCTCTAAGTGAGAGTTGCATAAGATAAGTAACCTTCAATGAGTAGGCAGTTGACTCATATTTACTCATGCCAGTGGGAATCCTACCATGGGAACCTAAGGAGATTGAAGCTAGGGTCTCAGTCTGTTATCAAATCGGTTCGTTTGGAAATCGTATGATAAAAATTATACCTTTTTCTGTTTCAAGGCACCAGTGTTTTCAGGTGTTTCTGATCTGTCGCTGTTAAGGGTTAACTTTAAGTTTTTATGGTGTCCCCTAAAATTAAGTTATATAATTCAGGATGTTCCCTAAAGTGATGTTATATAATTTAAAGGAAGTATAAAAATCCGTGGCTCGAGATGATTACCTTTAGGTCCCCTTAAATCGAAGCTTTTGGGTGCCCTACTGAAAATTTCCTGTACGTCCGTCCGTCTGTCTGTTCTTAGATTCAGCTGAGAGTAACAGCAAATTTTAAAGTCCAATTTTACTGAAAGAAAAAGAATTATGAAGATACGTTGAAGGACTACAAAGAGTGTTTCCGATTTAGGAGTCAAAAGGCCAAACTCGCTTCAGCAATTTGATGTGATTTTTGAGGTGGTCTCATGTCCAGGCAAAAACTAGGGCCCGGCCCATCGAAGTTCTTAAAAGATGTCCTACAGTAATCTGCTTCCCCGACCGTCCATAATTTAGCGTTCGCGAGATAACTGCAAAACCCATAGTCCGATTCCATCAGCATTTGGTGTGAAGACTCTCTGGAGATATGCGAGGAGCGCCAATGAATTTCGGTCAAAAAGGTCAGAGGTCAAGGCCACTGCTACACAGGTGATATTTTGGGGGAATGGCTTTGTTTCCACGCAATAAATAAGCCTCAACGGGACGAATTTCATCGGCATTAGGCCTTAGTCTTCCTCATAAGACAATACTGTTCCCTACTCATTCTCATGTTAAGAGGAAGCTGGTCTCATTTCCGCACAAAGTCGTATTCGTTTTGACACGTCAAGAGGCCAAGGTCACTACCATACTTGCTGATGACTTAGATTCCGGAAGATAAATCTACTTCTACCGGGTGGATTTCATTAACAAGACTGGCATGTTTATCAAACCTAGAGTTAGGAAGGAAGGTCCCCATTTATTTCGAAGAACAAAATTCACGGGAACTGCTGCATCCAGATGATATTGTATCCATACCATAATTCAGGTTCTCTTGGATTGCTTTCATAATAAGGGCGACCAAATGTCAAAGAAATAATTACGCTTTTGATTCAATAAAATAAATCAGTAATCGAATTTCCATCCTCTGAATTTTCCGAAATCGCGTCTTCTTCAAAAGTCCTAGATGAGAAGATATGCGAATAAAACCGTTGAAAATTCAAGATGAACTTTAAAACCAGGGTTTTAAGACTGCTCGGAAACTACAGTGCACTCGATTGGAGACATAAAACCAAAATTTTATGCAAAGCTGGAACCAGAATTGTCAGGTTCAACTCGCCTTCACTTCCGTACACTCTCCCGTAACGTCGCGTCATTTATTCAATGAAGTAGTTATTCAAACGTCGTCATTCTGTTCGCACACGCTGGACGGAAGAGAGGTGTGAGAGAGCGTCGGCTGGAGAGATGCGGGCAACACAGACTGACTCAGACGCAGACAAATGACGAGTCTAATTGGACTCTACTGCCGAAGGCCATTACTTGGGCATAGCCTCCCTCGCTCACCTTGCGAGGCCGTGATGGTGTGCGTGGTCGGGGCTAGGTAAATATATGGGGAAAAGTGAGGCTTACGAGACGAGTCCTATTAACACCGAGGTATTATTAGTGATACAGGTACCTGTGTCTGACACTCTCGTCAGGTAAACCTTTAGTAAAACCCATGTAATAAAACTAGGCAAGTGGGCACAGCCAGAGGCGCTGCTCGGTGGGCACCAAACACTCGCTCTAGGATAAGGGCCAGCTGGACCTTGAGAACATCATGAATGTACCCTCGACCACTATTCAAAATATATCCTACCATGCCCTGCCCCTCCATCACCATCTGAATCTAAACTTATCATAATAACAGTTCCAAGAGTAATCCATCTCAAACACAGTCATCTATATTCCTTGGAATGCAAAGATGAATGATGACTTACTAATCTGTATCTTTACGACAACAATGAACTCTTTTATGTAAGTCTTTGAAGGTGTTTTCGCTCAGGATGTGTGAGTTCTTCCAGCAATCTTACTCATCACGCCTGCCAGGCTGATGTTAGGGCTTAAAGAGATGCCTCTTCAATGCCTCAATGCCTTACAGAGCATATGAGTTATTGCTGAAGGACACCGGGTAAGTCGGGGAGCTCCACGTCTCGCCTTCCACCTCCCTCACAACACCACTCAGCCCGTCGCAGCCCCCGGGGCAGACCCCGAGTACAATCGTTGACAAGAACTGAATATAAGTAATTCTTCACCAGTTACATACAAGGCGAAACCGTTACACGTACACTAACTTCAAACCCAATTTTTCAATTCTAACAATGATTACGAACGCAAACTAGAGCAATGTCATGTGCGGGTTCGAGAGGTGGTCGCCACCTGTGGGAACAATACTGCGGGAAGTGCAACTAGACCTGCTCCTCGGAATCCTATCTTGTAACTCCTCAAAAATCATTCTCATGAATCAAGGACTCCTTTACCGAATCAAGGACTCTTTTAACTGGTCTATATCGCAACATTACGTGTGAGCGCGCGCAAATTACGTAAATATATGCTGCGTGTTGAGTGTAAGTAAGCTCTTGTAGCACGCGGCACCCTGAGTCGTCATGGCCAGGCCCCGAGCTGTGTGCTTTCTCGAGAGATGCTTGTCTGCCACTGTGAATAAAGTCGCGTGAAAATATGGTCGTGTGTCTTCGCTGCAGTACAGTGTCATCACTATACGATCACTTGTGCCAACCTCCCCGTGCCCTCACTACAATATGACTCCCCTCCCTCCACTGATCCTTATTCTCCTTCACCTTACGTATACCTGACACTGGTTGCGGCTCTATCTTCTACCTCAGCCACCACCAAGTTCCCTTGTTGATGGCGTGGATGTACCTGGCTGGCCTGGTACACACGCATGTGTGAAGCTGTCCAGATGCTTTCTGAAGATCTCCAGGGGGTCATCCCATGGCGTTCTGCACATCTACCGGTAGTAAGTGCAACAGACTTGGGCCCCCGACATTAATGCTATTCTCCTTTCTGTATCTACATCATTCATAGAGGAAATGGGCTTAACCTTAAAGTGTAAACCATGAGTTCATCTCTAACGCGTGCATTATAATGACCACAGCTTTAAATCTTTTTGCCTGATGTAGTAATGACCACCGCTCCCACACACCTGCATATCCTGCCCAAGGGCAACACTCACCTTTCGCCATCACCAACAGTAAGTGCACGCCACTTTCCGCACTTCCCACAGAGTTAATGATCGCTCCTTGTGTCTTAACTTTCTGGGATATGATCCCCGGCACCCCTATCACCCCGATGAGGGCGGACGCGAAAGAGATAGGTAAAAGAGGAGGATAGGTGGGGGACGGTGTGGAACAGGAAAGATATACAGGGGAATACAAACGAATACAAAAGAATTCAAACAACAACAAATCACTGGGTCTTTCCGAAGATGTTTGTGACGGCGGACGATATCAGAACTCACAGACCAGTGTGGTAAAAGTTAGAAAGCATAGAAATAATCAAGAGAGAATAACCTGCAAATTGTTAATGTGACTATGGAGGCACAAATAATGCAAAGCCGTGAGACAGACGTAAAGACGAAAGGGAAAGGCATAAATGATGGAGGGTAGAGTTATCACGTACTGGTAAATGCCCACACCCCTTACTGTCTCACAACCCCCCCCCCCCCCGGCCGCCGCAGGAGAAGGTACAACACTTTG
>JAUUDW010652003.1:0-18040 GCA_032361385.1 Panulirus guttatus | reverse complement strand
TAAGGAACTCTAAGACTTGCCCGTAGGAAAGTTTGGCAGACAGTTTTTGAGTAGCACGCAATGCTTGGAGACTAGTGTGCCAGTCTGAGGTTTATCATGTATCTGACATCCTTCAGTATGGTTTCTTCATTTGAGTCTTTCAGTTTAATCATTTACTGAAACCTGGAAAGAGTTTATTAAATTCAAGTGGTACAAACTGGAAATTGGTCATTTAGTAGATAGATATTAAAAAGATCAACATTTTGATGATGTTAAGGTCTTTTAACATTTATGTTGCAATAAACATCATATGTTTTTTTTTGGGGGTATTGACACATCAGTAATTATCTTGGAAAACAGTTTTGTGACAGTAGTCAAAAGTAAGTCTGTTTAATGGGAGGAGGGAATTCAGAATTGTCTGATAGAATGAGGTTTTAAAGATGTATGGGAAGAAAGGCTGAAAAGATTTGCAAGGAATGAGTAGAACTAGGCATAGGGTAATACCAAAATTAAAGTGTGTATGTGTATCTTCAAGAATCATAATTAGCTGATATATATATGCAAAAACTTTTTGACACTGATTGCTTATAAAGATCTTTGTAAACTTTGTGTTTATTGGCAAGGATTGTGAGGGGTTGATAAATGAGGAGAAATTTTGTGCTTATTGACTCTTAATGAAGACCACCTTTAAAGATTACCGATGTGGAGATGAGCAAGTAATTTTTTGGATGAATTTTGAGATGAAATTTGGATACTTTGTAATTGGTAGTGGGTAGGTAGGTAAGAACATTAGACATTAGACATGAGCATTAGGTAGAAGTAGTAGGTTGGACCACTAAACAGGAACATTAGGTAGACACTGTAGGGAGGAGCCTCTGCAAATACTACACTAGTGTTGCCTTCTGCTAGTGGCCTGTTAAGGGTGAGACACTAAGAAGCACCACTGAAGTTCACCACCCCCTTGAGGGAGTTCCTGAAGGAAACAGGCATCAGAGATAGAGATAGAATAAGTGCACAGCAAGAGATAGAATAAATGCACAGCACGAGTGCATGTGATGATGATTAACCATTGTTTCATATTTCAGCAATGGCAATATCTCCATGGTTGCAGTCCCTCTCAAGTTTCTGTGGGGCTGTTTATAAGAAGTACATAATTGATTTAGGTGGCATTCTTCAGTTTGTTGGCAATCAGCTGAAAGCTGAAAAGTCTATTGACCTTTTAATTTTGCGAGAGATCGTCCAGAAAATGGGTGGTACTGACACCCTTGAAGATCTGACCTCTGAGCAGGTAGTAACTTACTGTAAATTTTTAGCAGTATTTTAGCAGTCATGATTTTATGATTGGGTGATTTAGAGTATGGTAAAGCTACAAAACATTTTAAATGCAAGATCCTGTTGTTTACTTTTTACTTGAAACAAAGTAATACTCATATCTTCTTGTAGGCAAATGATTTTTTCTTGGCTTTAGTTCATTCTTTTTGATATTAAGCCTGAAAGCATATTCACACTCTTCATCTTAATCCATTCATTTTAGTATTGAACCTGAAATTTATTGAGAATTTTTATTTTTTTGGTAAATTTTTTCTCAAGTATAATATTATTTAATTTTCTTTAGCTTGATGCTATGTGTGGGGGTGAGCTACTGCGACGAGAGGCAGGTCAGTATCAGCAAGAAAGAAACACAAAAAGATCTTCCATACGTCTCAAAGAAGCCCTCTTGGAGAATAATCTAGCAATCCCCTTACTATTACTCATGGCTCAGCAGCGCTCATCTGTTGTCTATAATCAGACAGAGTCTCCTCATCTCAAACTTGTTGGGAAATTGTATGATCAGGTAAGTGGGGAAGCATTGCATCTCATCGGGGAAGCATTGCATCTCATCAGTGTGATCTTTCTGTTAAACAAAACTGTGACTTTTGGTGGTAAAGAAAGATTGCTTTGATATTGTGAAAAGTGAGAGTTTGCAAATGGTGAAGTATAGCACATGGAATTTTTTTCTCTGTGTTGTATAGAGAGGAAGTTTGACAGTAATGGGGTCCCATCCCTTGAACATTCTCTGTATGCTGTCTACATTAACCATGTCAGGTGTTACCAGACTCCACCTGCAGGAGGTTATACTGTATTTGAAAAGTCACCTTTGATGAAACTGTAACACTGGGAGTACAGTTTTGTCAAAGAACTTCTCACTCTAAAGGAGTCCACATTTACCTGTTACTGGAAGTAGTGTATCCTTGGGCTGCAGGAGCCTCTGGAAAGAGGATCCGAGTTAAACCAGAACTCTTTCTTAAAAGGAGTTCCTGGGGCACTTACTTACTTAATTATGTCCTTCCTGTCCTTGGAGTCCCTTCTATCCTCCTGAAGCTCCTGCAGCACCCAGGAGGCTGGCCACTTCTACTGGTTAGGGCTAAAGGTCATAAAGTGTTGTGATGTGTGTGTGTTATATGCAGAGAGTAAAGGGCATTTGTCGATTAATGATTAGATAGAGAAATTGCTGCATCATAAGATTATTATGTGGCTGTTGGCAACACAAGGCTGGGTTGTTTTGATGATTTTTACTTCACTAGACCTTGAAGCTTTGGAACTCTCTTTCCTCCCTTATCTTTCCCAATAACTTTATTGTGGAACTTTTTAAATGACAGATCTTTCACTTCCTCCAAAAGTCATTAATACTCTTCCTTGTCTCTTCTTTTTCCCTTTCAGTTACCTCTTTATATTTTATTTAAGGCCCACCTTCAGTGTGGACTTTTGCCCATGACTGGAGCCTTAAAAAATAGGTCTTTCTGGTCTTTAGCTAAGGGCATCTCAAATAACTTATTTCTCTCTGCCTTTCCTTCATTTTTCCATTCTGACGGTACTATAGCTGTCTCTGCCGTAGATGAAGCAGCTCTCTTTGGTTCCCATTTCCCCTCTAACTCCACCTTGGATGACTCTAACCTTCCTTCACCCCCTGATGCTCCTCTTACTAAACCAATGCCTCTTCCCATAATCTCTTTTTGGACTGTCCAAAAAGCTCTTCCCTCTCTGGACACAAGCAAGGCTTATGGTACTGATTGCATCCATCCCCGTGTACTGAAAGAGTGTACCTCTGAACTTGCTCCTATGCTTGCTTGTCTGATCCGTTTCTGTTTAAAAACTGAAACTTTTCCTTCTCCTTGGAAGCATGCATTGATACATCCCATCCCTAAGAAGGGTGACCATTTTGACCCCTCTGTCTATTGTCCTATTGCTTTGACATCTGCCATTTCCAAAGTCTTTGAATCCCTCCTCAACTCCCATATCCTTTGACACCTCGAAAATCACAGTCTTCTCTCTGAACACCAGTATGGCTTCCGTAAGGTGACATCCTCTGGTGATATTGTTTCTTATCTTACTGATGTCTGGTCATCATCCTTGAAAGATTTTGGAAAGTCATGTGTAGTTACCCTTGACATATCCGAAGCTTTAGACAGGGTGTGGTATCGGGGTCTCATCTCCTAGCTCCTCTCTTTTGGCTTCCCTCCGTCACTTTGCTCCATCATGTTTAGCTTTTTCTCCAGCTTCCCCCCTTTCCTTCAACAACGGTGGTGTCCCTCAAGGTTCTGTCCTGTCCCCTACATTTTTTCTGCTTTTTTTCAACAATTTCTTCTCCACAAATAATCAAATGTACTCGTGCACTGACAACTCAACACTGCATTCATCCACATCCTTCAATACTGCTCCTTCTTCTGTCACTCAATCTGCATCTTGTCTTGACACAGCTTCTACCCATCTCTCTATTGAAAACTCTTCACAACTCTTGTCTCTCCTTTAATGGTTCTGTAATTCCACCTCGTGACTCAATAAACACACTTGTTATTACTTTAACATCCACTCTTTCTTGGAAACTCCATATTATGGGAATAGCTAAGTCTACTTCTAAGAAACTTGGTGTCCTGTTCAGATGTCGAAACTTCTTTTCTTCTGAACAGTCACTCCATTTATACAAAGGGTTTATTTATCCTTGTACAGAATACTGCTTTCACATCTGGGGTGGCTCTAGCTCTGCATCCTTACTTGACAGAGTTGAATTGAAAGCTGTTGAACTTATAAACTGTCCCAGACTAACTTCCAAACTTGACTATTTTGCCCTGTGCTGCAGTGTTGGTTCACTGTGTCACATGATTACTGTGTGGCCATCGGCAACTCAAGGGTGGGCCGTTTTGATAACTGCTTCTTTCCATACACGTTGAAGCTTTGGAACTCTCATCCTTCTCATATCTTTCCCAATAACTATGACCTGGCACATTTTAAAAGACGGGTTTTTCACTTCTTCCAAACTTCGTAAACACTTTTCCTCGTCTTTTCTTTTTCCGTTTCATAATTCTCTCTATATTTCAGTTAAGGCCTGGCCTTGATGTGGACTCTTGTCAGTGACTGGAGCCTTCTACAAAAAGAAAAAAGAAAAATCATCCACCCCTTTTATATTCCTTTTGAACAGATGTCTTTCTTAGTTTCTTGTGATGTCTTCTGGTTGCTCTATTCATACGTCTCTCAGAGAACTGTACACTTTCTATGTCATCAATCTGTATAAGAAATTTAAAGGTTGTGATCAAGTTACTCATGACTCTTCTGTCTTTCATAGTGGGCATATTTACAGCCTCTAACTTTTCCTTTTAACACAGCCTTCTTAATTGTAGTACCATTGTTGTTGCTTTCCTCATCTCTTTGTGCTTCTTTGGGTGTGTTGACCAAACTTTAGAAGCTTACCCCAGTTTTGGCCTTATGTATGAACATGAATGCTATTCTAATATTTGCTAGTAGGCAGTCTATCTATCTATTACTCTAAATCTCTGATGCTTGTTCCTAGCTGGAACTTCCTCAAGAGGGTGACCACAGCAATAGAGTCTCCATAACTAGTGAACTCTTGTGCCACTTAGCCTTTAGTGCTGCAACCTTAGCAGGTCACTGGCAGAGGGCAACTCTAAGGAAGTGTTTGCAGAGGCTCTTATCTAATGTTCCTACTGACTACTGCCTAATGTTCCTGCCTACTATACCCACTTTACTGCTCTCACTATTTGCTAACAGACAGGTAGGCTTTATAATTGTAGCCTCACCACCTCATCCATGAACAGATTTAACAGCCATGGTGACATCTCACACCCCTGTCACAGACCAACCTTTACTTGGAACTACTCACCTGCCTCTCATCATTCTATTTCTCTAAATGTTTCTTACACACATGCTTCAGAGCAAACCTGATGCTTAAATCCTTATGACTCTGGAAACCACATTAGCCCATCCAAATCTGATGCTTTGTGCTTGTCTGCACCTCTCATACAACATATCAGATACACTTAACAAAATTGTACTTAAGTAATAAAAAAATTCACTTTAGTCTGCCTTGCCATTTTACAGTGTCATTATACAGACATTCTGCCAAATCCCAGGCATCACACATACAGGATGATTGTGGTGTTGTGAGATGAGGTGGAGTAAGTAATGGTTAAATGTGTGGATGGGGGATGTCAGAAAAAGGAGAGAATCTGGAATTGCATCTCAGAATGGGATGAGTTGAATACCTTGAAGTGTTTTGATCATGTAGAGAGGATGCATGATGATAGGTTGCAGTAGAAAATATATAGGAGCAAAGTAGAATGAAATAATGTGAAGGGAACATAGCTGGCATCCTGGGGGGAGAAAGTGAATGGGGAGAGGATCTTGGAAGGTTTGAGGGAGATTGAGTATGCTAGGGAGTGTTTTCGAAAGTGGCATCCCGGACACTTTTCTGTTGTGCTGAGAAAAGAGATAGAGATATGTATTGTGAATTAGGCATCAGAGGTGAAAATAGAATGGCGAGAGAATTAGTGCAGAATAATAATGCCATATATTTAAAATCCTCTTTCTGAGTTGTCATGTGTACTTTATCAATTATTTGAACAGTGATATTATTCATTTATATTGCAGTGTCAGGACACCATGGTGCAATTTGGCTCTTATCTTTTTCAAGTGGTGACTATTGAAGAGCTTAATGACCGCTTGCCTAGCATAGGCACCTTATTGTCAGACTGTCACATCAATGCAGATGTTGCATTCTTCCTTGCCCGTCCACTTTTTGTACATATGCTTAATGTAAGTATGCTCTTTTCATAGTATTCAATAGATTTATAAGTAAGATTGTTTTAATGAGTCATTGCCTTATCCTCAGTGCAGGTAGGATGCTTCAGTTATAATGCTTTTCTATTCATTTGATGTAGTTTTGGAGTACACAGGCATTGTTTGATGTTATTGTTCCAGATTAAGCAGACCTCCTCTTGTGTAGGATATGCCTTCCCATGGAAGTAAGATGGTATAAATGAAAACTTTGTCATCTTAGGTTTATTGTTAACTGACAACATTGTACATCAACACAGGTTGATTGGACATCATTATTATGCCAAGGGTTAACTTTAAAGATAAACAGAATACAAAGAAAGATATTGCAGAGGAGGAATGAAGAAGAGGAATGCAGCTGCTAAAGAAGGAAATCTTAGGGGTACAGATGGAGTGTTCAGTGAGATGGTGAAGCATGGAAGTGAAACTGCTTTGGAGTGGGTCTGGAAAGTGTATGTGGAAGCATGGAGAAGTGGTCATGTGCCTGACAAGAGGACAGATGCAGTAATTATCCCCTGGGGTAATTACTCTTGTAAAATTTATCAAAGTCAAGAAAGTCCATGTCCATTCTCTTTCCTTGCATTTGAGATTAAAAGATGCATTTGGAGTGGACTAATGATTGGGACTGCATGCTTATCCTTGGCACATATAACTGTTGCCTTTCTCTAATCTAGTTGTTCTTGATGAAATGCCCTAGTATGTGGTCTATCATCACTCTTTCAGAGACTTTTATTATGTGTAATGTTAGTGGCCTGTATTGCTTTGATGGTTGTTCATTTACCCCTTTGTATAGTGGTGAAATTTGTGCTACTTTGTGAATGTCTGCTATGTGCTTTCATCCAGACTCTGTCTAATTAATAACACCTTTGGATTTGCTGTTGCCATCTTTTTTTTTTTTCAGGAAGATGACTGGGATTCCATCAGGCCCAGATATTGAGTTTTCTTTAACATTAGTGTGGTGTCCATCATTAATATTTTAACTTTCCCCTCTTCTGTTTAAATATCCTGCTATATTATCATATCATTAGTGGTCTATAGAGTATAGATGTCTTTCATTGTTGGGAAGTTGCAGGGAAAATATTGCTCTTCTCAGTACTCTTACAACAACCTTTATAAGTGTACGGCTGTCAACTGCAGGTAGTACATGCACGGTAACCCCATGGAAAGTACGTAGATTTTTGGATGACCAAGTTATTAGGAGGAACACTTATTATATATTTTAGTTTGTGAGGAAAGTTAGAAACAGCAGTATACGAAATGTGAAGAAAAAAGTGACTTAAAGAGTTATTCTAGCAGGATTATGTAGTCCTCACACTTGTTGGTATTGTTGTGTAAAGTGCCTGTGCATGAAATGAGAGTAGAGGTTGAATCTAAGCTCAAGATAATCTAGCCATCTATCAATATCTCTATAACTGGTGAACTGCAGTGCTGCTTCTTAGTCTTCAGTGCCTCACCCTTAACAGGCTGCTGGCAGAGAGTAACTCTGGCTGGTAGAGGGCAACTCTAGTGAAGTGTTTTCAGAGGCTCATACCTTATGTTCGTACCAAATACTTCTGTGTAATGTGTCTTCCTAATGTCTTTTTAGGCTCCAGTCATAGACTGAAGTCCACATCAAGGCTGGGTCTTGATTGAAATGCAGAGTTTTATGAAAGGGAAAACATAGGGACAAGGGAAAGTATTTATGAATTTTTTGGGATGGGAAAAACCTGTCTTGCAATGTGCCAGGTCATAGTTGTTGGGAAAGACATGAGAGGGGAAATAGTTCTAAAGCTTCAAGGTGTAGGGAAAGAAAGTGTTATTAAAACAGCTCACCCTTGTGTTGCTAGTGGCTATACAGTAATCATGTGAAGTAGCAGCTTGCCGAGTATTGCATAGTCCAGTTAGAGGTTTGTGGCATAGGGCAAGTCAGTCAAGTTTTGAAGTTAGCTTGGGAGAGTTTATAAGTCAAAGTGCTTTCCGTTCTGTCAAATAAGGATGTAGAACTAGAACCACTCCAGTTGTGTGAGCAGACTCCATACAAGGACAGATCAATTCTTTGTATAAACAGAGCAACTTCAGAAGGAAAGAAATATCTAAACAGTACTCCCAGTTTCATGTAGGCAAACTTAGCTATTTCTGTAATGTATGGTTTCGAAGATAGAGTTGATGTAACAGTAATACCAATTATGTTCATTGAGTCAAAGGGTTGGGATTACAGAAACATAAAAGGAGAGTGCAAAATTGTGAGAAAGTTTTGGTTGAGAGATGGGTAGAAACTTAAAACAGATGCTCTTTTTTAATTAATTCTTGCATTTTATCAAGTTTGGTATTCATACAATTAGTGCAAATCTGCCAAGCCTCCTCCAGAACATTTAATATTCCCATACTTTGTATATTTTTTTTTGCAGTCCAGAAACAAATAACCTATATCCAATGATTGAAACGATTTTTGGCGATAACTTTTTAAATCAAATCTCAAAATGTGTCACAAGCCTACATATGTTAGGAAAACCTACATACTGGTAATGTCAGGTGTGGGATATTTTTATGACTTCTCCAATAAAATCCGTTTCATAGACACCAGTAAGATATATTTTGTGAGTGTTGTAATCTAGCCTCAGTTTCATGGAAAATGTACTTCTGAGAAGCCTTAATTTTGCTCTCATTGATAGGTAGTTTCTCTTCTGTTGCTACTTGTGCCTATCATGCTCCTTCCTCTTTGTTCATTGATTTAAACTTAGCTGTCATGATTACTGTAATACCCACTTCAGAGTAAAGAAAATAAATCCTACAGTATCCTCCCCACACTTACTAGCCAATCCCCCACCCACTTACTTTCAGCTTAGAAGATATAATGTTTCTATATATATATTCATGTTATCACTAATGCTGTGCCTTTGTATGACATTTGAGTACAGTGGGAAAACAAGCTCAGTAGATAGAAAGAATCATCCTATCCAGTCTACTCTTATCAGGAGTTGTCAAAGATGTGATCCACACCCTCATCTGCTCTTTGTTTTGCAATGAGCCAGACCAACACTAAAGTAATGATATAACATTGTGTAGTCTCTGTTATTTTTTAATGCAAATATGTTACATTTTAGTACTTTATTTTGTTTCATTTAATTTTGATATGTTACATTTTATTTTTATTTTATTTCATATATTTATATTTCATTTTTTTCGTACATATTCGCCATTTCCCATGTTAGCAAGGTAACGTTAAGAACAGAGGACTGAGCCTTTGAGGGAAAATCCTCACTTGGCCCCCTTCTCTGTTCCTTCTGGAAAAGTAAAACCAGGAGGGAGGATTTCTACTCCCTCCTCTTTTAGTCGCCTTTTGCGACAAGCAGGGAATGCATGGGAAGTATTCTTTCACCACTATCCCCTATTTATTTTCATATATTTTTTTTATTTTATGCAAACCATGATGCCTGTCAGTTGATCTGTTTCTCTATATAAGGCAGATTCTGAAATCTTAATTTTTTTGTTTTTTTATTATTTTGGTTGAATAATTCATTACCAGTCCCTTATCCATTTTTTGAACTGACTTCAGGTTTGTATCAGACTTTAAACACCTTGAATACTTTCTTGGGGTCAGTTTCATAATTTTCCACAATTTTTTTTATTTCTTGCTTGTTCATATGTGAGAATGATACTTTTAAGTTCCTATCCATACTCTGTATTGCGTTCTCTTCATTCATTGCATGGGATTTCACTGTTTCTTCATCTGCCTTTCTTATTTTTTCTTCAAGCTTTTGTTTTCCCTGTTTGCTTGCTGCTTGTCTTTTTGTATTTTTTTACCTTTTTTTTAACAAGTTTGCCATTTCCCACTTAAGGGAGGTAACACCAGAAACAGACAAAGAAAGGGCCTCATTTGCTCACATCCTTTCTGTAGCTGTTGTGGATAATGGGCTGAAACTAGAGTCCTCCTATCCACAATAAGGTACCATAGACCTTTCTGTGGTTTCCCCTAGCTGCTTCATATGCTCTGATTTAGCCCATTGACAGCACATTGTCCCCTTTAAACTACATTGCTGTGTCTTTTGGTATTTTCTCTGTTTCTCTATATATCCCTATCTCTTGGCATTATTCTACAAAGTATTTCATTTACCTTCTTGTGGACTGTTGTTGTTTTGAGATGTGTGTTGCTGCTATGAGGGCATCATTCTAGTATATGTTTCCTGTTTGTTCATTGATTGTGCCCCATTTTTATTTGGTATAATTGAAGTTTTTAACTCGGCTCTTTAGTGTGTATGTTTGCTTCTTCAGGTCCTAAGTCGTTTTTTTTGGGCCCAAAGGGTGTACATGATGAAGACTTTAATATAAAAGGAGAATTTGGATTACAATTTTGGGTCAGAAGAATATACGGAAAAGGACTGTTGGGTTTGTATATGATTAACATAGTTTCTTCTTTTTAAAGATTAATTCCTCATATTGTTCATATTGTTCATATTAAATTTCTCTTCAGTCAAAGTATGATGAGCTGAGACGGCAGGACAAAGGTGAAAAGAAGCTGACTCTAGAGCAAAAGAAACAGCGCTACATAGAGGCTTGTAATGAAGTGTTTGTGCCCATTGTTTCCAGTATAAGACCCCACTTCAGCATTAAAGTGAGTTACTATCCCATTTATAGTAGGTATTTCACTTCAGGAGTTCTCTTTCACTCTGATAAGGGTTAGTTTGTTTAAGATATTTCTATTTTTGTAGTATAAGAGTGGTGGATGAATGGAATAAGATATCTAAAGATATGGTTAATACAGATAGCAGATATGAATTTAAGAAGTTGCATGATAGTAGAGAATGTTCAAGAGACAGGGGCCCAGGAGTATAAAACTCCCTCCGCCTTACATTACAAATAGGAAATTAATGGATAGGTAGTAGCAGAGGTCATCTTGGCTGGGATGGAGTCCAACCTTAAAGTACACTCACTAATTTCATGTAGCGATGTTTGTTCTCTGAACTGATGAACTCATTATGACATAAAGGAAACTCTTGTTTTGTTAGATAGCACATTACATCAGTAGTCCATTTCAGAATCTCTGTTCTTTTTAAATTGTTTATTATATGAGCTTACTTCATTTTTCTTTTGACTGTATATTGATATCAGTTCTGTATTTTCCAAGCATCTTAAAATTCAGGAAAGAGTTAACAAGTAATTTAAATCTTTTATGAATCTGTTGTGCCATAGTTAAATGGTAGAGATCTGGAGACCTGTGTCTATTCCAGACAACTGTCTTTTGAATACTGTGAACAAAGCCAGAAGAAACTTCTGTGTTGCTTACCGTAACCAGTTCATTAATTCCATTGTTTCATCCTGTGAAATGGAAAAATGTCTATTGTAATTAAGATTTTTGTCTTTATGTTCAGCAAGTATATTTGGAGGTTCCAGATTAGGCTTATCTTCCTTCACAACTTTCAACTAAACCTCATTTATTTGTATTGAAAAAGGTACTATGTATAACTTCAGCACTATTTCTCAGTGTGTAAAACGAGTAAGAATGTCATAAAGTGTCTTAAAATTCACAATCAGTTTTAAATACTGAAAACCACATCTTCACACTTAATGTAAATAAAATTTACAACAACACTTGAAGTGACAGTTGCACAGCTGGTTCACTGCTCAACTTCCAGCTGTTGTAAACCCCATCCTTTCCTTCTGGGTACCCTTATAATAGCTTCATATTCTGTAAGATAATGTGTGTGGTCACTGCTCATTTCAATTGTAGCTAATGTCAGCCGACAGTAAGGTTAAGAGATGACAGCTGAAAATAAAAGTTTGTGTTGATGCATATAAAACATTATATTGATTTATTCATATATATAGATAGAATTACTTATTCATCAGATATATTTATTCATGTAAACAGAATTATTCATTTATTATTTCATGACATCTGTGGGTGTTTGATGCACTTTCATTTTAACCCACTTCAATCTTGAACTGTACACTCTTTAACATAATGCCATGGCTCATTTCTCATTTGAGGAGTCTCCCCTTTTTTGCTTTTGTCTTCTCACAAAACCTGGTCTTTCCATCCTGAAGAGTCCTAAACCTCTGCACCCCCATACCTTTCAGTTTTCTCATAGTTAGAACATCCAGTTTTCTTTCATCAAACATAGCATGTGTGTCTCCCTCCTTTTCGTCCAGGATGCAAAGTTGTAAACTGATGCTTAAGCCTGAACCTTTGAGGCAAAATCTGTGCTTGGCTTTTTCCTCTGGTGTTGTTTTTAGAAAGTGATAATATTGGAGTGGAGGCTTTCCAGGCTGTTGCTCCCACCCTTGTTAATTGCCATTAGTGACATGCAGGAGATATATGGGTCATGTTCTTGCTCTTGTATCCCCAAGTATAAATTTTTAAATTACAGAATATTCCAGAAAGCTTCAGAATTTTTTCTGTGATAGGTTGAATTTTACTAAAGGAACAGTTGTTGTGACAATGGGCTGATGATGGGGAGATTTTAGAGAGGGGAAGAAATGATGAATGATAATTGAGTCATTTTTACAAGTGATGACAAACTCAGAAGCTGATTGGAAATCTGATTGGACAGATATTGGAGAATACTAAATGGATATTGTTAAACTATTGATATTAAAAGAACTTGATAATGCTCCCCTGGATGAGATAGGTATTGAAGGAATGTGAGCCTGATTTTGCAGTCTTTAAAAACCTCAGTTAAAGAGTTTATATCACTGGCATCAGTCAAGCTTAAAGATATTTCAGATTATTTATAAAGATCACTAATGGATGTGATGTATTTTTCATTTCATACTGTTGTATGCCAAATTTTTCTTCTAGGTATGGGAAGACATGGACCCATCATTTTTCCTCACTTTCTGGACATTAACCATGTCTGATTTGGAAGTGCCTGTACATATGTATGAGAAGGAAATTAAGAAAATTGATCCAAATGTAAGTATTCTTTCTTATTAAGAAGTTACTAGTTACTTCCATTAACTTAGGTTTTCAGATTTGCTTTCAGAGAGAGAAAGAGTCACAATCATGCAAAAAATTTTTAGTAAGTTAATAAACTGACTGTATAGCAGGGGATTGAACTTAATTTTGTGGTTATTACAAAGAGTACATTGGAGCTACGGTTACCATTGTACATTATTAGTACTTAGAACTTTTAACCCATAAGAAATGCGTTCAAACTATGAATGCAAGTAGGGTTTAACAGGCACTATTTGCTCTGAGGTACCCATTGTTGGTCACTTTTTTGTGTTACGATATTAGGTAACCCTTTTCAGTTGGGGTATTTGCTCTGAATATTTGTGGGAGAAAGAACAAGGATGTTTTTGATACTTTGCACTAACATTGTAAGAAATATTTTGCTGGAAACTCATTAAATGTTTTATAAAGTGGAAAAGTGCAAAACTATGTAAACCAGTGAATATCCAGTAATCATACTTCTATCCCCAATTCAGTTTAACTTTTGTCATCAGAGTACTTTTATTAAAAGCCATTAAATGGGTGCCCAAATAAGAAGGATATATTGGAGGGATGTTAAATTTTGTTTCTGATTTTTTTATTATCAGCCATCTACAAATAAACGGAAGAAAGAAACAGATCGTCTTTTAGCACTGAAAGAGAAACTTCAAGAGGAGGAAAAACGTCAGAGGGAACATGTGGAGCGTGTTTATGCTAGATTGCAGCAGGTATGTTACCAGGAGTAGATTATATGTATGATGTGGATTTCTTAACAGCTGACTGATAAGAATTTTGTCAGAAAAATGACAATGTATATAAACAGACAAATGAAAGCTAATTTAAGAATGTGCAGCAATGGAAGAACTATTACCATATGACTGAAGATTAGAACAGAATGGATCAATTAAGTTTTAACATAGGTAAGGCTGATTAGAAATTTGAAATAATATACTGGTTTAGGGAAAGTGTTGCATGTACCGAGTCTGAGTAAACCTAACACTGATTTAGTTTTTCAGTGAAAGATGTGAGAGGTAAAACTGTTTGAATGAATATTTGTATGAAGTTGTCGGATGCCTGTTCAAGAACAGCATGTAATATGTGTGGAACATAATAAGAGAGAAACATGAGAAACTAAGGGAGTTGAAATGTTGCAAAGAAAGTTTTGATGCACACCATCAAAAAATTGAAAATAACAGGTGGTTGTAAGAGAAATATTGAGAATGAGAGAAAGTACTTCATTTTCAGAAAACACTGGAGAGAGAAGAAAGGAGTGAACAGAAACCTTGATGTGAAACAGAGCCCTTCTTAGTGTGATACTGAAAATTATTTAGTTTTCTGTCTGTTTGAATTATCTTTTTGTTCATTTCTCTATTTATATCAGTCTGTCTGCATATGTATGTCATCTGTATTGCCTTCTCAATTCCATGGGATGGATTTGAGAATCACACAACTATTCTGACATTGTTGAGCTCTGTTGTTGTTGGAACAGGTGATTATACACACATTTATTCATTGGGAGAATGATACAGAGAGCATCTAATATTTTCCCTTTTGAAAGGTAAATTGTCTTTTAAAGAAAGCTGATCTTGCGGTTGACTCAAATATATCATATCTGGAATTTTATATTGATATGTCATTGTTACTTTATATCCAGGCAAATGGAAGTTGGTTATTTTTTTGGCTAGTTAGTAGATAGCCACGCTAATGTTGTAATCCATATAAGGTAATAAGTAATTTTTTAGTCCTACTAAGTATTAGCAGGTGAATAGTTGTTTTAATCCAGGACAGGCTCGTAGTAGTTTTTTTTATTCCTGGATATTGAAGAGAGGTTGAGTTTTTTTCTTCATACAGATGATAGTGAACTTTATTAATTGGTCACTCCCAAACGAGGTGAAGATATCTTGCATGTTTTTTATATCTTTATTGGAAACTGTGATGAATGATTGTTTATTTGTTTATTTATGCAAAACGGTGATAAAGTGAATGGTAGTTTATCCCATACAGATAAGATGTGATTAGTAATTTATTCCTTCATAGGATGGTGAGATTGGTCATAATTAGTTGTTGCAATATTTTGTGATCAATGTAATATAGTGCCTCCTCTTTTATCCACATTATACCCATTCCTGGCCATGTTTGGATTGTTGATTTTGGCATATAGAGGTTCCCCAGCCAAGCTGTGTGTAGCATAGGAAAAAAAAAAGTTCCATTATAGATTCAGATTAGTAATAAACAGTTTTGCATTCACAGTTGATATGGGGACAAGCTATTCTCATGATTGTTTTCAAAATTTTTATACTGTTACTGATGACACCTACTGATGGTATCTCTCCTAACAAGGTAAACAGTCTTATGCCACACTGCTTGTTAAAGAAATATAACCACCCTTGTGAATTTACTCTCACATATCCTGAAGCCTCATAAGATTACTTAGCTTTTGTTTGTGCTTTGGTACCACCTGTGACTTGGTTTAATGATGTAGCCTGTTTAAATCATTTATAGGTATAATTCCCTGGTGAATGAGAGTAGTCATTTAGTTGTACTGTTTTTTCCACCTTTATGGTTCATTAAAGATTGCATTCATGAGTCAGCTTTCATAATTTACAACTTTTGTATCATCATACAGTGTACAGAAACAGACCACAGCACTTCACTAAAGATGCTACACTTTCATTCTTATCCAAATGCATTAAGAGATCTACTTTATCTTCCAATGTCTATATAACTGTTTTATGCATCTTATTTGATTAAGAACATTAATTGCATGTTAAGGCTTAATTTAGATCAAGGATGATCACAGTGTAATGTGTATATGATACATAGTAAAAAGAAAATGCTAGATAGATGTGACAGACAATAGAGATGTTATGTGACAGGGTGATTACTAAGGAGATGGTAAGAAGTCAACATGCTCTGTAAGTGCCTGTGCTGGCAACAGCCACAAACTTAGATTATTGCCTCTTGCATTCGTGCTCTTAGAACTGACTGCCCCCACCACAAAAGTAAGCATATCTGGAGGTTTTTGGTGTGATGTGATAGGGTTAGTAGAGCTGGCACTGCAGTTTATTCTTGTGTAAGGTTGTGAGGTGATCTGTTTATTGACATTAAGATGGGAGGATGTATTATATTTCCAAACACAGTCGTGAAGCAGGCCCAGTTGTAGTTTGTACCCATATTGGGTGGTGAGGAAATTTTGGCTTACATGTGAATGGAACTATGAGAAGAATTGCAGCCAATATTTACCTAAGACAAATGGTAATATGCTTCTTTATTAGGGAGTAAGAGGAGCAGTTACATACTTTTGCAAAGGATGGTAAAACAGTAATTAGGCCTAGAAAGCCAGACACCTGTTCTTAGACAGTTGAGTTTGTAGTGGATTAGTATTGCCTTAATGCTTTTTCACAGAGTAAGGAACAGACACGTATTAAGTTCAGTTATATTGGTCATTGTATTTTATGTCGTAGAAAGATGTATATATTTATCGTTTGTATCTTAGAGTCCACATGTGTTAGCATTTCATTTTCCCCATTGACAGGAGAAAGATCGATGGTTCATGCTGCGTGCTGCACGTTCCCCCAAGAATGACACAGTTACTGCCTTTCTTCAGCTTTGTCTCTTTCCACGATGCACCTTTACTGCTCTTGATGCCATATATTGTGCAAAGTAAGATAATTTATTATATTAAAATTTCCAAACTTGCTTTTAACTGTTGTATCGTAACTGTATCAAATGAGTTGTTTTGCATATGTAAGTGGGAATATTCCCAAATCTTGAAGCCATTGTTGGTTTTCATGTATTTCCTTGTTGGAGACACCACTAATAATCTGAAAATTCCCATGAGATTCTACATGATAAGAAAGCGAATTACTCTATGTGTTATCTGTTTTTGCTTAACCCCATAATGTTTCCAGATGGATATTTATGTGAGCTGAGCAATGCCTCAGAACAGTTGTTTACACATTGAGTTTTACTCCTCCATTTCAAGGCTGCACACGAACCATAGGTGATGGCTGAGGTGGCAGTGCATGATAAGTTCATCTCACTGTTAGTCATCCTACAGCAATGCTAGTGAGAAAACATTTCCATGGGTTTTCTTGGAAGGCAATTCACAGGCTTTTAGGAAGCTTTAGATGACCTGGCAGGTGATCCTGAATTATTTGATTTGGTTTTTATTGTGTAAATATCTTTCCATCTTCATTTATTTTTTTTTTTCAGTGCAACCTGCATTTTTGTTCACCAGAATTGTGACAGAATTAATATTAGTAAGGAGGATCTTTACCACATGACATGCTATGCTAACCCTTGCTTTACTGCTGTCAAATTTGTTGAAAATTTGCCAGATTTAGTGAATCTAATGGGCTCATGAGCAAATTTTCAGGCTGATTTCAAAGAATTCACGTCATAGCAAAATCGTGTTGTAGTTACTTGCAGGTAGCAGCCTGCTGCTTGATATTTTTTCTTCTTTAATGTGTTTGATTATTATTAATATATAATGTACGGACATTACTGAACTGCACCTGCAAATGGTTACACTCTTGGTGAAAAGCCACCTCTGGCAAGGTTGTATTATCATCAAGGAATGAAAAGGAGTACAGTCTCATCAGATAACTAGTCATTTCAAGGGAGTCCATGCTTTTTCTTGTTGCTGATTGTGGTGCATCCTTGAAGCTGGAGAGCTGTTGTTTAATCATACTATCTACATCTCTGATGCCAGTTCCGTCTGGAAACTTTCATCAAGGGGTTGCCCTGGCCAAAGAGTTTCCACTTAATCATACTGTACCAGAAAGTCTACTTAGTGCTAAACAAAAAAGTAGAGGTTCAATAAAGGTTCAAAATTCCTTTTTAATGAATATTATCCTTTTGGTAAATAATTGGTTCCATAATGTATAAGTTATAAATAGGAATACTCTGTTGAATGAGCTGTGGAGGGCTGGTGTATTGTTGTGGAGAGGCCGCCTTTGTTTGCAAATTGAAAAGTTCTCAATTCATATGACAGTCTGTTAGTGAGATTTTAATGTCAATCTCTTATGTGGTTCATTAAGT
>JAUUDW010651992.1:0-10605 GCA_032361385.1 Panulirus guttatus | reverse complement strand
ACGCTTGTCTCCTTCCTGCAGTGTTCAGGCCCCGATCGCTCAAAATCTTTTTCACTCCATCCTTTTACCTCCAATTTGGTTTGACTGTAGACTTTAGTCTCATTACATCTTGCAATCCAGGAATGCAAGATGTACAGTGAAAAGGTACTATGGGAATGTGGAAGTCCTCATTCTTTGAAGCACACTTATAAATGAACTGAGAAGTAACATACACCTGATATATCAGATATCCCACCAGCTGCCCCTCTCAGCACATTTACATCCAAAAGTCTCTCTTCTACACACCTATCAATTAATACTTAATCTAATAATGCCCTATCCACACACAGACCCAAGCGACCTTTCCATGGTTTACCCCAAATGTTTCACATGCCCTGCTTCAGTCAACTGACAGCATGTTGACCCCAGTATACCACATTGTTCCAATTCACTAATTCCATGCACGCCTTTCACCTTCCTGCAGTGTTCAAGCCCCGATTGCTCAAAATCTTTTTCACTCCATCCTTCCACCTCCAATTTGGTTTGACTGTAGACTTTAGTCTCATTACATCTTGCAATCCAGGTATGCAAGATGTATAGTGAAAAGGTACTATGGAAATGTGGAAGTCCTCATTCTCCCAAGCACACTTATAAATGAACTGAGAAGTAACATACACCTGATATATCATAAATGATCACAGAGTTCAAGACAAAAGAAATAAATAGTTTACTAACTCAAAATTATCGGTCTGCATTTTCAAAGTGCAAAAGTTTGTTTGAAATATGCAATTAGAAAAGAAATATCTCTTTATAGTCAAGCTATACTTCATTAAAAATATTTCTTCCTTTGTAAGATTGTAAGTACTAGTACTGCTGCCCTAATATACATTACGCTTAGGAAGAAACTATCACAGCTGCCTGCACTTTAGGACAAGATATGGACGGATCATGAGTAAAGAATCCAGGACAAAAGATCTTTGAGTATGTTTTGATACAGTATATGGATATGTGATAACCTGATCTTGCAGTTCTGGGGACAGGCTAAGCCTATAGGGAATGTGCACACTTTTATTTGGTGGTGCATTATCAGTGAACACCTTCCCTAAATTTGTTATTAACATTTCTGTTTATATTTATAACTATTGGGCCAATTGGGCTTTATAGGCATTCATCATTAATAAACAGACAAACAATGAAGAACACACAGCTCCTTATTCACAATGCATGCTGAAGTCTTGAGCATAATTTTCTGTTACTAGAGGGCTTGTAACTGTTTAAAAACATCAGCGTGTAAGAAAACTATGTTAAAAAGTAAGAGAGACTTCTTTCTATACTTGAACAAGATTTGAAACAATATATTCCTATGACCCATCTAGAATAAAGAAGAACAGACACCCATTCAATATGATGTCAAACTAATGAAAAAGGATAGTTACCTCCATCTCAAATAACCAGTTATCAAGAGTTTATCACTCATGAACCATGCTGAATTCAATCTTTCAATCAGATTCAATGCTTTGGTTAACTAATGGTTAAACTCCTATGACAGTAACTCACCTCCCTAAAAGTAGATAACTAGCCAGCACCTCAATTATATTCAATTGCCACTTCCAAAAGTCAGAGCTCTGACAACAGGGTGAATGGATTGCAAAAGTTTGCTCCACAGTTTGCATATTGCATAAATACAGTTTGAAGTTAATCCTACTTCCAACCTGATTTTCTGTTCTACATTTATTAGACATCCCAAGGGCCCTTTCTATGAGGCTCCTGCAGCCTCAAGACTGTGCTCTGATCAGGAGCATGGAATTGGTGGACTTCTTTAGACTGAAAAGTTCCTAGGTGAGACTGTAAACCTTTTGCTACAGTGATGACGATACAGCCTCCCTGAACATGACTTTTTATTCACAGTGCAACCACATAAAGGCAAAATCCAGTAACACCCAGTTTCATGAATACAAAAATTTTGACAGGCTATAAAAAGGGGAGGCAACCACTTGTTTGTACATTTTTCCAAATACTCATTTCCTTAATTTACAGAGGGCCAAACATGAAATGGCCTTTTGTCAACAGCATTTATATACAATATAAAAATGCTTACTCTCAAACTGCACAAGTAAACTTCACCTAATGACAGCACATAAGCTATAATTCTTAAACAACATCTTTGATGGTTCAAACCTCATGTTCCTCAAAATCAAGACTAGTTCTTGACCTAAACTCCAACTTCAAACATAAAATGCCTTGATCACACATGTCAATCTCTTTCTTGGCTTACTTCTTCTCTTTGTACCTTCAAACATAATACCATATCTTCAACAACCATTCATCTTACACGGACTTACTATAAGGGCTTCATTATGCCACATTTCTTTCAGACATCTTCATTCTTTACTTTATTCATTCTTACTCTATCCTAAATATGTAATTCACCGCTCATATATTTTTAAGCTATTAGAATGAGGAAAACTTTATATCCATACATTAGAAATGGGACAAGCACTTCTCTTCTGCATGATTATGTTCTCATTCTCAGCATTCCCACTACAATCACAATCAGTTATTCCTCCAGAATTCTGAATTCATTAAAAGCTAACTCTTTGCCACTTAAAATCAAGATCAAACTGCAACTATCCATTTCTTATATATAAAAGAACCTTGTTTTTACTCAAATTTATTTCAGACATTCCCTTCCTACACATACTTGCACTACAGCCTACTATTCCATCCTGCTCTTCTTACTTTATACCGTCTAAGATGCTTCCTCAGTATTCAGAAAGCCAGCCAAGTCCACCAAGCAGGAGAATAGGTCATAAAGAGTAGAGAGGTTGTATGTGTATCTTATGTTGAGAGAGTACATTACAATTGAACTTTAAGTTTAGTGTTTTCACTGTGATACCTGCATCATGAACATGGTCCTGAAGCATGTAAAATTAGTGTTTGTAACATTATGCAGACGGGTGGTGTCCAGAGCGCAGACAAGAAAGCGAAACTCATATGTCTGGGGTGTGGTTTCACATGGGTATATGTCTGATGGAGTAATGTTTAAGAATGAGTTGGGAAGGCAGTCATTTAGCACCTTTCAGGACACTAGTGTAACCACGGTTTGTCAGTGTTGTGTACGGTGGGGGTAGGGGGAACTGTAAGTATACACTGCTGAAGTGTGAAGCAGGGGTAAGCTTTTCAATTCTGTTTGGAGGCTGGTGGTTAGTTATGGAGTGATTTGGTTGGGAGGATTTTAGTGCTGTTTAAGAGAGTTGAGTGCTGAGCATACTGCAGTGGGATAGAATTAGGAGGTTCTTTAATTCATTGCATAAGTGTTGTGTCAAGGTTGTTATGCAGCCAGTGATTGTTCCAAGTGCTCTGTCTTGTGTGGTTTACAGCTTTGCTATATTTGCTTTTGACTGGATGAAGAACCAGGTAGGTGAGGCATAGTTTAGGACTGAATGGATAAATCATTTGTAGAGAATAAGTTTCTTTTTCCCATCCAAATCTGATATCAATTATCTATCTGTGGGCATTTAGTTTATATGTTGCTTTTGTAATGTGGGGAGTGAATGTCGTGTTAACTATAGGTGATGCCCAAAACAGTTGGTGTTTTGATAAGTGAGAACATTTAGCCATTCATGGTGGCAGGAGGGTGCAGGTTGGATTCGTGTCAGTGTGAGGTTAATAGGGTGAGTGATGACTTAAGTGGAGATGCACACATTCTGTTTTAGGCGAGCAATTGTCCCAATTGTGTAATGTGGTGCTGCATATTTGTTGTTGCTTTTGTGGTGTACGTGTGCTATGATGTGATTGTAAGAATGACTACGTGTAAGAGAACCTTCGTACTGTGGTCTGCAGGATGTAATGGGAGGTCATGCAGGAAAAGGCTAGGCCTAACAGAATAGAATGGTCTGCACACAATAACTATTAGCTTTCATTTTCTTTTGTTATGGTTTATATGTACACCAAAATTATCCAACATCACATAAATCTCATTTAATACCACCTTCAAAAAAAAAGTAGTGATACAACAATCATAACAAAGTCTCATAACTATATTTGAAAATACTCTCATCTCCTTTACTCTCATACAAACACTACTTACATCATAACAGTTCTTAAGTGCATTGAAAAGTCTTCCATGCATCATAAATTCACATCTTCCAAAGTCCTTTCTTCCTAGTTTTATCACAAGCTCTTCTTTTAATTTAATTTATGCTATAAATACTTTCCTCATTTTCTCCACAACTTTCTCCACTACCTACCTTAGTGAAGAAATTATGCCAAAACACACCCTTCACAACCAAACTCCACCTTATTCTTCACCAATAAGGAGGTTAATAACCCTTTCAGAATGAACAATCACAATCCTAATGAGTGCAACTATGCCACGATGACACTTGGAAATTCTTTTAATCCTTCTTACTCCATTTAAGTTTGTACAGACTAATAACTACCATGCCTTCTTCCAATTATCAAGCACACAACCATATCTTAATTTGCCATATATGCCTTCTAAATCCACTGAAAGGAAGCTGCAACCCCACTCTAAACTATGAACGTTTTACCTCCATTTAACTTCTTAAGAAGTTTATCGGGTCATGGCACTGGATTCTACAATGTCTCAGAAAAGTGAGCCATCAATCTTAGATATGAATATCTATCTACAAACGTGCAGCAATGAACAGAATGTGACATCTTTCTAAGGCCAACATTAAGAATGAGGAGTAGGTAAATAAAAAAAAAACTGCAGTTCTCTTAAAGGTCTGACCCCTGGTCAACTGCCACTTACTTGAGGTTAGTAATGATCTATCTATATCTGATGCCTGCTCCAACTGGAACTCTCTCAAGGGGGTGGCCACAGCAATAAAGACCCCATAAACTAGTGAACTCCAGTGCCTCCGGAACTCTAATAACTAGTTATGAAAAGACTATAATCAGCAGAAAGGTTTCCCTCTTAAAGCAATCCTCATTTGGAAAATGGATGAAGAAAATCTCCATTGCTATACATCACATATACATATTTTTCCTTTTGACCAAGCATGAAGAGACAAAGAATGGCCAATCCTTTTCCTGCCTTGATGAGAAAGTTAGATGCTCCTGAAATAAAATGAACACACATTACATGTCGGTCCCATGTCATCTTCCTTACACAAAAGGACAACTAAATATTCAAAACCCAATACCTGACATTTATGAAGTCATCCAATTGTATAAGGAAGCATCAAAGTGGCTAAGAAGAACAAGTCAATCACCTTTCCTAAAAACCACATGCTCTGGGCTGAAGAATACCAGAGGTTGACTTTTCATTCTTATCTGGATTACTAGAAACACTAAAAGATTCAAGATTAACTTCAAGATGAGCTTCAACCTCAATTGCTTTAAAGGTAAGTCAAAATCTTGTTGAACAAGAAGAACACGCTATATATAAATAATATCTTTTGATATGTGAGTCTTATCGTCAGTGCTAAAATAAAAAGCTGACCTTGCACAGGTATACAAAACATGTGCTAACAGTGAAAGTTTCAAGACTAGTAAAGCCTCCACAGAATTAAACAAAACTGCTTTTGAAAATCTGTGGAACAATGTAACTTCCTTTGTAACCTTTAAAGCTTTATATATCAAGTTCATATAAAGAGAAACATTTTTTTCCAACAATCTAAACTGGCCTTGTACATGTTTCCTCCCTATATTCTGTAAAAGCAAGAAGTACCTAACCACTTTAGTATCCAACTGCTGCAATGGAAGGCTTCTCCCAGACAGAAAAATACAGTCTACAGATAAACAGAGCCCAATGAAGAGGTAACAAGGCTGCTACCTTAGGAAGGCTAACAGCTAATCTGCTAATGCAACAGTTCTCACAGCGGTGGATCTAAATTTATCTGGATCACAAATGGTTAACTCTTGATAATTGATTAAGGAGGAAGTGACCACTCTCTTAAGTAGCTGACTTCATTTGGTATGTGACTACCTAAGAGTAACATACTGGTCACAGCCATGTGTCTTTGAATTATGCAGTTACATACAGAAAAATGGACAAAGTCCAACTTTTTAATTCAGAGATAATCAAAAAGTAAACCTTATCCAATCAAGAATGGTGTTTTCCCTTCTCTGTGGTCCTGTATCTTTAAAATTAAGGGGTTTAGCTTAAATTATGAACAACTGATTCTAGGCATAATATTGGCTGAATACAAGTCATCTTAAATAAATCAAATTTCACAAATGTACGTTTTCCACTATCTCGGATGAAATCCTCTATTGAGTTAAGCGCACTCAGATTTTCAAAACAGCTGTTAATGTACTTTCCTTGAAAACTCTGCATTAACAGCCAAAACTACTACCTGAATACAGTTATAATTGATTGGAAAAAAAAAAGTTATTTTGGCTTGGGATGAGGAAGAGGAGATAGTAATATCAGCTTTTGCAAAGATTTTTTGTAATGGGATGTCATAAGAAGTCATGGATAAAACTATCATATGTAGACAATGTCCTGTATCTTAAAATATCCGGTTACTGCATCAGTCCATAAATATTTATGATATTGTTTACAAGGAAATATGATGCACATTCTTTATATTGTCAGCGAGGAAAATCTGGAAAAGAAAAATATATCTATAAGATGACAATATCTATTCTTTTCCACAGAAAATGCAAAGACTCCATGTTCTCATAATAATCAAGCTTACCTGCAGCGTCATGGTTGTTAGCTTCCTTTCAAATGTCATTAAATTAAATCTTTCCAAACTTTATCTGAGAACAATCACCAAGGGCTCAGATATCATTCAACTGAACATCGAGAGCAAAATCATCAGAGGTAAACAAAAGAACTAAGTGACTAAGGAGTCCTTGAGGGCTCTCTTTTGTTTCTGTATTAAGAATAAGTTGGAATCTATTGTACCTTTGTAGATGGAGTCCATGTGCCTCCCCATATATGACACATCTAATTCATTCTATCCTATGCATGCCTTTAACCCTCAAGAATGTTCAGGCCCCAGCACCCAAGAGCCTCCATCTTTTGCTCTTCAACTTCTCATAAACTTTGTCAGTCAGCATTCAATTCAAAACAGCTTTAGAAGAAACTCGCATCATGCAAGTTTCACATATCAAGAAGGAATCACATTCACAGCAACAAAACACTCTGTTTCTAAACTGGAAAGCTTATCTATCTATGGCTATGAAAAATTTTCTTTCTTTCATACTTATAAACTGTTTCCCACATTAGTGAGGTAGTGCCATGAACAGAAGAAGAAAAGTCCTCATTCACTCACATCCATTCTCTAGCTGTCATGTGAAATGCACCAAAACCATAACCCCCTATCAACATCCAGCTCTTACACACCTTCCAATGGTTTTCCCCAGCTGCTTCATGTGCCCTGGTTCAGTCCACTGAAAAAATGTCACCCATTTATACATTACTCTACTACTCTCAATCCCAAGCATGCCTTTCACCCTCCTCCATGTTCAGGCCCCAAGAACACAAAATTTTATTCATTCCATCCTTCCTTTCCTAATTTGGCCTCCCTCTCCTTGTCCCATCCACGTCTGACACAGATATCCTCTTCATCAACCTCTCCTCACTCATCCTCTCCATATGTCCAAACCATTTCAGCAAACCATTCTTAAATCTCTCAACCATACTTTTCCATTACCACACCTTTCTCTTACACCATCATTACTTAATCAATCTTTAATACACCACTTTGTCCTCAGACATTTCATTTCCAACCCATTCACCCTCCTCCATACATTCTCACCTATAGCCTAACCCTCGTATCCACACACCTCTGTCGAAACCACTATACCTTCAAACATACCCATTTTTGACCTCCCAGATAGGAACTTCTCTTTCCACACATACTTCAATGTTCCCAGACCCTTGGCTCCCTCAACCATCTTATGACTTACCTCTGCTTCCGTGACTCCATTCACTGCCATGTCCAATCCCAGGTATACAGAATATTTCACTTCCTCTAAATTTTTTTCCATTCAAATTTGCACCTCAAGTGACCCTCTCCTTGCATCGCTAAACCTAATAACCTTGCTTTAATTCACATTTACTCTCAACCTTCTCCTTTCACACACTCTCCTAAACTCAGACACCAATTTCCACTGTTTCTCACTCAAATCTGCCACCAGTGCCATTTTATCAACAACTGATTCATTTTCCAGGCACCTCATCCCCAACTGACTGCATACCTGCCCCTCCCTCCAACACTCTTGCATTTACCTCCATCGCCTCTCTATCCATAAACAAACTGAACAGCCATGGTGACATCACACACCACAGCCACAAAACCATCTTCACCTAAAACCACTCTCCCTCCCATCTACCTACTCATGCACATGCCTTACTCCTCACTGCTTCTAATAGCTTTCCTTCCACACCACATACTCGTAACACCTTCCGCAAAAGCATCTCTATCAACCACATCATATGCTTTCTCCAGATCCATAAATGCCACATACAAATACTTCTTTTTAACTTCATGTTTTTCACACATATTCTTCAATGCAAACCTCTGATTCACACATCCCCTACCACTCTTGAATCCACACTGTTCTTCCCTAGTCTGATGTTCTGTGCATGCTGCTATATTTCTTCCATGCAACTAACCAAGTATACTCAATATACTTATACCTCTGTAATTTGAACATCTTTGTCCACCTTGCCTTAATTCAATGCTGTGCATGCATTCTGCCAATCCTCAGGCACCTTACCATGATCCACATACACAATGAAAATCCTAGCAAACCAATCAACAACACAATCAACCCCTTTCTTAAGAAACTCAACCGTAAGACCATCCACTCCAGTTGCCTTGCCACATTCCATCTTATACAAACCTTTCCCCACCTCTTCTCTCTCCACCAAATGGAGAATGAAGAACGTGAGGGCTTCAATCCCCTTAACATTCATATGGAAGGAATTCAACCATTCCCTATAGTGAACACTGAAATACCCTAAGTAGATCCCAGACTGCAGAAAAGAGGATGCTGCAGTCTCATGGTAGGAGCTTAGATAGTAGAAGAAAGATATAAAATTTGTAGAATTTGGAGAGCAGCAGACGAAACAAAGAAAAAGTGTGGTGGTTGGAATACAAACCTTTAGCTAGTGTGTTGATGTTAAAATAACCACAGACACCATCTCTGAACTAGAATCATGAGTGGAGTTCAAGTGGAAGCATTAGGTAGAAGTAGTAGGTTGGAAAATTATGTAGTAGTTGGTCGAATCATTAGGCAGGAGCCCCTAGAAACAGTGCGCTAGAGTTGCCCTCAGCCAGTTGCCTGTTAAGGGTGAGGTACTAAAAGGCTAAGAAACAACAACAGAGTTCACTAGTTATGGAGACTCTTTTCCCATGGTCACCCCCTATGAGGGAGTTCCCGAAAGGAATGGGCATCAGAGATACAGATAGATAGACAGAACATCTTTCCTACTCACCCACATATACTTTTATATGTCCATCTTTTTAAACTAGGTATTCCCATTCACCAGTACTTTTTCAACACACATCTCCACACAACTCCATTTCTATTTACCTTACTGAATACCCCATGTCCCCCAATTATACCCTCAACTGTCACATTCTCCACTTGCACATCCAAATTACCCATCACTAACACTCAATCTCTCACATCAAAACTGCTGATACGCTCACTCAGCTGCTCCAGAAACACTTGCCTCTCATCATTCTTCTTGTGGCCAGGTGCATAAGCACTTACCCAAGTCAGTTAATCATAACTGTTGAGTTACACGAACAACATATATAATGAGGTATTGCTGAGTAATTGTGACCATAGAAAATGACTGTCAATGTTAAGAGAACAGTCCTTTAACTTTCCCCACAGCAGTGCTTAGCTACCAATGCCAGCTGGCATTTTTCTATTGTCCCTCAGATGGCATGGGTAATTTAAATGCCGTAATCATGACTATTTCATATCTATTCCCTATCAATAATTATCCTAAGACCAATTTCTATGAAAGAGTCCTGGTGTTACCTAGGATCCCTTTCTAAAGACTTCTGTAGTCCAAGGCTGAACTACTTCCAGCTGGAGAGAAATGTCAGCTCCTATGAAAGAGAAATTCTCTGATGAGACTATACTTCCCGTGATACAACCTTGCTAAAGGTGACTTTTCACTCGCGACGTAAACCCTTGCAGGTGGAGCCCATACATGAATTCATAGTCAAGAAAGCTAACCATTGCACCAAGGAAGCCAATACCTACTATTCCATGAATGAATACTTCTTTATGTATCACTCTACACAGACAGTTACATCCACATTTAAGGAAATGACCTGGTAAAAACTGCAAATCATCAAAAGGCCCTCTAGATTTTGAGAAAAATTTAAAGTATCCTACAACAGACATCAGGGGTAAAAAATTCAATAAGCTTTACTTAAAAGTCTATTAGGCAATAAACAATATAACCAACACTTAATCAGAATCAATGATAAAGCCCTACAGCAAAGTACTGTTGACCTCCCATTTTCCCTTTATTAGAAAATAAGAAAGCTGGGTGATAATTCAAGCAAGAGACCCACTCTCTACCTCTCAATTCCAAGCCAAAAGTCCTCATATTTTTCCACCTATTTGTGTTTGTGCACAATATTCAGTTCACAGTCAAGTTTGTTACTTACAGTT
>JAUUDW010651981.1:0-10605 GCA_032361385.1 Panulirus guttatus | reverse complement strand
ATTGCCCTTAGACATTTAACCTCCTTCACATTCAACCTCCTCCCTACAACCCTATGTATAGCCCATGCCTGACGTTTATATAATATTATTGCAACTACTATTCCTTTAAACATACCCATTTTTGCTCTGCGAGATAACGTTCTGTTTCCACACATTCTTCATCGCTCCCAGAACCTTCACCTCCTCCTCCACCCTATGACACACTTCCGCTTCCATGGTTCCATTCGCTGATAAATTCAATTCCAGATATTTGAAACACTTCATTTCCTCTAATTTTTCTCCATTCAAACTTACATCCTAACTAACTTGGCCTTCAACCCTGCTGAACCTAATAACCTTGCTTTTATTCACATTTACTCTCAACTTTCTCCTTTCATTCATCTTTCCAAACTCAGTCACCAACTTCTGCCGTTTTTCACACGAATCAGCCACCAGTGCTATATCATTGGCGAAAAACAATTGACTCACTTTCCAGGCCTTATCATCCCCAACTGACTGCATTCTCGCCTGTCTCTACAAAACTCTTGCATTTACCTCCCTAACAACCCCATCCATACACAAATTCAACAACCATGGGGAAATCACACACCCCTGCCACAGACTGACCTTCAATGGGAATCATCCACTCTCCTCCTTTCCTGTTTGTACACATGCCTTACACCCTTGATAAAACTTTTCACTGCTTTTAGCAGCTTGCCTCCCACACCATATATTCTTAAGTCCTTCAGCAAAGCATCTCTGTCAACCCTATCATATGCCTTCTCCAGATCCATAAATGCTACATAGAAATCCATCTGTTTTTCTTAGTATTTCTCATATACATTCTTCAGGGGAAACACCTGATCCACACATCCTCTTCCACTTCTGAAACCACACTGCTCCTCCCCAATCTAATGCTCTGTACATACCTTCATTCTCTCAGTCAATACCCTTCCATACAGTTTTCCAGGAATACTCATCAAACTTATACCTCTGTAGTGTGAACACTCACCTTTGTCCCCTTTGCCTTTATACAGTGGCACTATACATGTATTCTGGCAATCCTTAGGCACTTCACCATGATCCATCCATACAATGAATATTCTTACCAACTAATCAACAATACAGTCACCCCCTTTCTAAATAAATTCAACAGGAGTACCATCCAATCCCACCTCCTTGTCGGATTTCATATTCCACAAAACTTTCAACACCTCCTCTCTCTCCACTAAACCTCTCTCTCTGACTCTCTCACTTCGCACACCACCCCTACCAATACACCCTACATCAGCCACTCTATCATCAAATATGTTCAACAATCCTTTAGAATACTCATTTCATCTCCTCACTCATCACTACCTGTTATTACATCCCCCTTTGCCCCCTTTGCCGATGTTCCCATTTGTTCTCTTTTCCCATGCACACTATTTAGCTCCTTCCAAAACAACTTTGTATTCTCCCTAAAGTTTAATGATACTTTCTCATCCCACTCTTATTGCCCTCTTTTTCAACCTTTGCACCTTCGTCTTTACCTCCTGCTGCTTTCTCATATACATCTCCCAGTCATTTGCACTCCTTCCTTGTATCGTATTATCCAAATGCCTCTCTCTTCTGTTTCACTAACAGCTTTACTTCTTCATTCCACTAGTCACTACCCTTCCTAATCTGCCCGCCTCCCACCTTTTTCATGCCACATGCATCTCTTGCACCTGCCATCACCCACTCCCCTCACTTCATTTGTTCTCACATTTTGCCATTCTGCGCTAAATCTCTCCTGGTATTTCTTCACACAAATCTCCTTTCCAAGCTCACTTACTCTCACCACTCCCTTATTCCTGACATTCTCTCTTCTTTTTTGAAAACCTCTACAAATTTTCACGCTTGCCTCCAAAAGATAGTGATCAGACATCCCACCTGCTGCCCTTCTCAGCTCATTTATGTCCAGGTCTCTTTTTTACACTCCTATCATTTAGTACATAATCTAATACTGCCCATTGACCATTTCTCCTACTCACATACGTATTCTTGTGAATATCTCTTTCTTTAAACTTGATATTCCCAATCGCCAATCTTTTTATCAGGACACAAATCCACATCCTCTTCACCATTTTCATTCACAACACTGAATACTTCCATGTGCACCAATTATTCCCTCAACTGCCGCATTACTCACCTTCACATTTAGATCACCCATCACTAATACATGGTCTCGTGCACCAAAACTGCTGACACACTCTCTCAGCTGTTCCCAAAACACTTGCCTTTCAAGATCTTTCTTCTCTCGACCAGGTGCATAAGCACCCTTCTCTCACCATCCAATTTCAGCTTTACCCACATCAGTTTGGAATTTACTTTCTTACACTCTGTCACACTCCCACAACTCCTGCTTCATGAGTAGTGCTACTCCTTCCTTAGCTCTTGTGTTCTCAGCTACCTCTGACTTCACTCCTAGGACATTTCCAAACCATTCTTCCCCTTTACTCTTGAGCTTCATGCCACTCAGAGCCAGAACATACAGGTTTTTTTCCTCAAATACTCTTCGTATCTCTCCTTTCTCCTCATCTTGGTTACATCCACACTCATTCATACACCCCAGTCTGAGCCTGTGACACAGCACTGATGGCAGATTTGAATGAGAAACTGCAGAAGTTGTTGACTGAGTTTGGAAGACTGTTTGAAAGGAGGAAGTTGACAGTGAATGTAAATTAAAGCAAGGTTATTTTTTGTGTCAGAGAGACAGGTTAGTCTGTTTATCTCTCAATATCTTTGATGGGTGTTTGAACTGGAACTCCCTCAAGGGCCTGGCCACAGCAATACAGTCTCCATAACTAGTGAACTCCATTGCCACTTCGTGGCATTAAGTCCCTAGTCCTTAACAGGTCACCGGCCGAGGACAACTCTAGCGCAGAGTTTGTAGAGGCTTCTACTTAATGTTCCTACAGACTACTTCTACCTAATGCTCCCACCTACTACTACTACTACTACTACATAATGTTACTACGTAATGCTCCTGCCTAAATGTTCCTACGTACTCCTATCTATTGCTCTTTTTTTAAAAGGCAGTGCTAGCACATATTGCTCGCTGCAGAAAAATTCTGAATTATGAGGAATGAACTGTGTGAGTTAAGTGTTGTCAAGTGTTATATATGACAAGGAGAGATTGTATGTTTGTCAACAGAATGCCAGTAGTCCATGTGTGGTTGAGGCAGAAGGAAAAGATAATTACCTGGGTCAGAGGAATGCAACTTTACAACCACTGAAGTGCTGACTCACTACGCAGATGTCACTAACCCTCCTGGTACCCAGGCAGTTAGTACTGGTAATATACCTCCATGATCATTGGCTGCCTACCAACTACTACCTACCAGAGACAGGTTAGTTGAGGTGTGAATTAGAATAGAGAAAGCTTGGAAGAAGTGTGGTGTTTAGGATACATGAGAGTAGACATGGGGCAACTAATGGATCCATAGAAACAGAGGTGTCATAAGATGGGTGAGGAAGCAAAGGTTGTCGGAGGATTGACGTATGTGTGGAAAGGGAGGTCACTATCTAGGAGGGGAAAAATGAGTGCGTTTGAAAATATAGTCGTCCCAACCATGTTCTATTGATGTGAGGCATGGGGCATACATAGATGAGAATGTATGGAAGAAGGTGATTGTGTAAGATTGTAATACTTGAGGACAATATTTGGTGTGAGGAGGTGTGATCAAATATGTAATAATTGGTTAAGAGAGAGGTGTGGTAATAAGAAAAGTATAGTTAAGAGAGATGAAGTAGGTGTACTGAAATGGCATCAACATATGGAAAGAATGAGTTAGATGTTGACAAAGAGGATATACTGTATGTGTGAAAATTGGAGGGGACAATGAAAAGGGAGAGACTAAATTGGGGATGGAAGGATGTAGTGAAAAAGATTTTCGTGATCAGGGTCTGAATGTGCAGGAGGATGAAAGGCATGCATGGGATAGAGTAAATTGAATTGGTGTGATTTATACAGGCATCAGTGTGCAGTCACTGGACTGAACTGAAGGATGAGAAACAGCTAAAGGAAACCATGGAAAGGTCTTTAGAACCTGGTTGTAGATAGACGGCTGTGGTGTTTGTGCAATTTAGAACCTGGTTGTGGATAGAAGGCTGTGGTATTTGTGCATTGCACATGACAGCTATAGAATGGATGTGGGTGAATGTAGCCTTTCTTTGTCTGTTCATGGTGCTACATTGCTAACATGGGAAATGGTAAAAATTTTGAAAAGAAAATGACATAATTATACGTAGGTTGGTAGGAAAGATCGTCAACAGGCATTATTGGATAATGTACTAATTGATATTCATGCAAAAGAGAAACTCGTGGCTGTAAGTTTGCTGAGAGGGGCTGCTTGTGAGATATCCAATTTTTACCTGGCAAAGGATGAAGATTTGTTGAAGTTTTTGGAAAGGAGGACATGATATAGACAAGAGTAGGTTGATGAAATTGAGTCAAAAAAGTGACTCTTGCAAAGAAATACCAGGATAGATTGTGTGTAGAATGTCAAAAGATGAGAGAAATTGGACAAGTGTTGTGGGAGAAGAATAGGAAGTATTTAAGGAAGCAGTCCAAGAGAAGTGTATTGCATGCAAAAGATGAGCAGATGAGAAAGGTTAGCGAGTGGTGGGATGACAAATTACAGTTGTTAGTGAAAGATAGAAGAGAGGTGCATGGGCAGTACATACGGAGGAGTGTGATTTATTGGGAGAAGTACAGTAGAAAGCACCAGGAGGTCAAGGGGAAGGTACAGGGTCAGGTTGAAAAAGAAGGTAAATGAGAGGTAGGTTGAGTGAGTAGCTGCAGACTTCAGGGAGATTAAGAAAACACTTTGGAAGGAGGTTAATAGTTTCAAAAAACAAGAGAAGAAAAGGGAACATTCTTGAAGGGGGAAATGGGTAAGTGTTAACACCCAGTGATGAGATGAAGAGGAGATAGAGTGAATACTTTGAAAGATTGTTGCATGTGCTTGATGATGTAGTGGCAGATGTAGGATGCGAGGATAAGGGAGGTACGTTAAGTGAGAGAGTCATGGAAAGTGGTTTTATGAAGAGAGAAGAGAAGATGAAAGCCTTGCATAAGATGAAATGTGGAAAGGCTGCTGGAGTGGATGTTACTGAAGTTGAATTTCCTAAGAAAGGGAGTAACTGTCTTGTTGATTGGTTAGTTAGGATATTCAGTGTATGTATGTATCATGGTGAGGCTCCAAAGGTTTGGCAGAATGTATGTATGTTGCCATTTGTATAAATGCAAGGATGACAAAGATGTTTATTAAGTGTACGTGGTAAGTTATAAGGAAGACTTGTATTGAGAGGGTATTGGCATGCAGAGATCTGGGAGGACCAGTGTGGTTTCAGGAGTGATAGAGGATATGTGGATCAGGTGTTGGCTTTGAAGAACATGAGAAATACTTAGAAAAACAAAGATTTTTACTTGGCATTTATAGATTTGGAGAAAGCATATAACAGGGTTGATAGAGATGGTTTGTAGAGGGTGTTATGATTTTATGGTGTGGGAGGAAACCTGTTAGTGGCAGTGAGAAGTTTTTACCAAGAGAGTAAGATGTGTGTACGAGTAGGTAGAGAGGAGGGTGAACAGTTCTGGGTGAAGGTCACTCTGCAGGAGGGGTGTATGATGTTTCCATGGCTGTGTAATTTGTTTATGGATGGGATGGTGAGTGATAGATGCAAATGTCTTGGAGAAAGGGGCAGGCATGCTGTCTGTAGAGGGTGGGGGGGGCCTGGGAAGTGAGTCAGTTTTGTTTGCAGATGACATGGCACTTGTGACAAATTTGAGTGAGAAACTGCTGAAGTTGGTGTTTGAGTTTTGGGGAGTGTATGAAAGGAGAAAGTTGAAAGTGAATATGAATAAAAGCAAAGTTATTCAGTTTATCAGTGCAAAGAGACTGATTAGTTAGGGTGTGAATTTGAAGCTTGGTAGAAGTGGGTTGTTTAAGGTACTTGGTAGTAGACAAGGCAGTTTATGGAAACATGGAAGTAGAGGAAAGTTATAAGTTTGGTGAGAGAACAAAGGTTCTGGGAGGATTGACCTATATGTGGAAAAGGTCACTCTCTGGGAGGGCAAAAATGGGTATATTTGAAAGTATACTAATCCCAACAATACTCTAAGGAAGCGAGGCATAGGCTATAGATAAAGCTGAGCAGAGGGTGGTGGATATTTTGAAAATGAAATGTTTGAGGGGAATATGCTGCAAGTTGGTTTGACTGAGGAAGTAAGGAAAGGGTTAGAAAGAGGTGTGATAAAAGTAATGAGGTTGAGAGAGCTGAAGAAGGTGTGCTGAAATGGTTTAGGTATATAAAGAGAATGAATGAGGAAAAGTTGAAAAATAGTTTATATGTGTCAGAAGTAGACGGAACATGGAGAAAAGGGAGACAAAATTGGAGACAAAAGTTTGGAATGAAAAAGATTTTGAGTGATTGGGGCCTGAACATGCAGGAGGGTGAAAGATGTGCAAGGGATGGTGTGAACTGATGCGGTGGTATACAGGGGTTGACTTGCTAACAGCAGATTGAACCGAAGTATGTGAAACATCCAAGGTAAACCATGGAAAGGTCTGTGGGACCTAGTTGTGGATAGGGAGCTATGGTTTTAGTACACTGCACATGACTGCTTGGAAATGGATGTGAGAAGACATGGCCTTTCTCTGTCTATTCTTCACTAATGCAGGAAACAGGGATCAAGTACGGGGAAAAAAAAAACTTACAGTGCCTGCCAACGAAGTAGGCGCGAGGGGGCTGCAGCACAACCATTAAGGATAACCATGAAAACTGTGTATTCACCACTAACTTGTACTTTATTGGTCTCCCTTTCTTCTTTATACACTCCTTGAAATGCCTAGGCACTGAAGCAGCAAGGTTCTGAAGCAATTTAGGATCCATCTTTGCCCAAATTTCACTAATGGCCTCCTCCAACTCAGGTAGTGGTGAAGTATCTCTAACGTAATTTCATTTTCATATGTGTCCACCTGTTTTCTACTGGATTCAAATCCAGTGAATGTTATGTAAATAATGGAAATATTGTACCAATAATGTACTAAATAATGGAAATAATGTACCAAATAACACTAACTACAATAATATACACCACATACAGTTAATGACATACTGGTGTATGCCTGTCTGTAATACCCACATTTCTTTGGGATCCTGAATGGGCAAGGTATTGTCAAATGTTATTTCTGTTATTTCTGAATATGTAGATAGTTATAATTTCATGCATTAGGCCTACTTAAGGGGTCTATCTGTTTATATCTCTGATGCCATTTCCCTTCAGGAACTCCCTCAAGGGGGTGGTCACAGCAAAAGAGTCCCCATAACTGGTGAACTCCTGTGCTGCTTTTTAGCCTTTAATGCCTCCCCATTATGAGGCCACTGGAAGAGGGTAACTCTAGCACAGTGTTTTTAGAGGCTCCTACCTAATGTTCCAACCAACTACTACTATCTAATATGTATACCAGATGTTCCAGCCAATTACTATTACCTAATGCTTCCACCTAATATTTCTACCTAATACTTCTTCTGAATGCTCATGTCTAATGTTCCTACCTACTATTTCTATCTATTCCTCCTAACATTTTGCTGAAAGGCAGGGCTAGCACATAGCACTCACTGCAAGAAAACTCTAGAGTTACAAAGAAATAGTTGTGTAAGTTATGCATAGTCCAGCGTTATGTGTGACAAGGAGAGATTGTATGTTTGTGGAGAGAATGTCAGTAGTCCATGTATGGGTGAGGAAGAAAGAAAAGATAGCTACCTGGGTCAGGTCAAACACAAACACAATCCTACAAAAAAACAACACCACTGATTTGTTATTTACTAATGACATGATCCATATACTAAACACAAAGGTTAATGAAACTAGTATCTTATCATATCACTGAATCAGCTACTAATCACCAACAAATATTGTTGGGCACTGATGATAAGCTACATGGTTGAGCCCAACAATCCAAACAATTTAAATTTTTACTCTAACATAATAAAATGGGATGAGACCAATAACATGCATGCAAATAAAATGGGATGAGAACAACAACATGCATGCAAATATTAGATGGAGAGATTTTCAAGGACAATAATAGAAAAGCAAATAAACATATTTGGTACCTGAATACTTTATAAATAATTACAAAATTAATACCATATAAGAGGGATGTAACAATATACACTGTAGAGAAAAATCCAGCAAAAAAGAAAACAGAGGATGAATAGAAAAGATTGAAATAAAAAAAAAATGTGTGCATACAAAGAGGAAGAAAAAAAGATGAACCAGAAAATAAAATATAAAAATGTTGACAAAAATAGTATGGTACTGGAGTACCAATGAAGAAGAAAAGAGTGAATGGAGAAAAAGTAATTCAGAGCACAAAGCTAAGTCCAAAAGCTTTATTCATGTATATAAATAATGCAAAGAACAAAAAATTGATACTGGACTGTTCAAAGTGGGAAAATACTCTGAAAATGACCTTCTCAAAATACGTCAATTTTTAAGCATCCAATATAAGGCAGGGAAACTGACATGATGAGATATTAAGCCACTATGAACACTATGCTCTTACTGATATAAATCTAACAGAATAAGGATGACAGAGGTAACTGTTCAATTTAATGAGAATTCAGCACAAGGAACTAGGGAATGCCAGCTATTTTTCCATAAAAAAAGCAAGGAAAACAAAAGCATAACTCCTTATAATGCTACTGTGACAAGACAGACTACTCCAGTAAAAAAGATACACACAAAATTGCACATACAATTTCAGTACACAAAGGTATGTTCATTTTACTGCCAAAACAATAGAAATCTTGATGAAAACAATATCTGTAGAGTATAAATAAAATACAATGTACCATATCATTGACTGAAAAAATGAATGTTTTTATATGAAATATGACCACACCTCCTCACACCTACCTGAATTGCAGATGTTCTACTGTACCACCCAGTACCACCCACATTTCCAATATTTTTCTTAATATGCAACTTGTTTTTAGTGCATGAATTAGCAATGATCCTACAAAAGCAATATTTGTAGAAAAATACCTATCTATCTATATCTCTGATGCTTGTTATGCGCTAAGACACATGTAAACAACAAAAATGGCTCTGACAAATGTTCAAGCGGCTGCGATTCTGTAATTCATGATGGCTGTAGCGAAGCGAAACAGAACCATACGTTCAAAAACAAGTACTTGGGTACATTCGTGATTACAGCGAAGAGAAACAGAGCAAGGCTGCAAGGTGTATGATGTAAACAAACATACAAACAACTGACGCTCATCAAAATTAAAATAATAATGCAAAATAAGAGCTTTGACAGTAACATAATAGTATTTTAAATTTAGACTTTTTAGTACAATTGTTTCACAATGTTAATATTTCTATTTAACATAAATATACCAATTATTGAGTATAGATCTCGATTTAAAAAAAGAAATGCGGAACTGTTTTCAAGCGAAAACGATAATTTTTGTTTGACTAAAAACCTGCATTGTGCGAGAAAGAATGACAGAAATGAGAAAGAACATGGAAAAAGTGCTAGTGTGACACTGCCTTAAATGGGGAGTGCCTGGAGTAAATGAGAATGGAAGTTATTTGGTGGATATTTGTCCTGAGAGGGGTTTATTTCTTGCAAACACCTTTTTTCAGCACAAGATGATCCACAGATATACATAGATGAGGAATGATGGAAGAGAAGAGCAAAAGGCTTTGAATGACAATATGGCTGTGGATGAAAGATTGAGAAGGGCTGTGCTAGATGCTAGAGTCGTGAGAGGATTCTTTGGAAAGAGAGACCATTTCATGGTTCTTGTGAGGATCAAGGAGAAGTGGAGGTATGGAGTAAGGAAGAATGGAGAAGTAAAAGTGTTGGCAAGTGAGAAGATGAATCAGAAAAAATGTAGGGAGGAATATGAAAGGAAAGTAACTGAAAGCTTAGATGGAAGTGCAGTGAATGCAGGAATGCAGTCATGTGTGAATGAGGTGTTTATAATGTTTAGAGAAATACTATTAAAGGTTGCAGAATCAGTAGTTGGATACAATGTAGTGAGATACAGGAATAAAAAGGGCAATGCATGGTGGACAGAAGGGATTAGAAATGCTGTGGAAAAGAAGAAAAGGCATATGGTAGATTGCTCAATAAGAATGTACCAGTGGAAGTTCAGCAAAGGAGGAGGGAAGAATACAAAATATGTAAGTGCAAAGTTAAGAAGCTGATAGAGGAAAGCAAAGAAAGAGTAGATGAAGATTTTGGAAGAAACTTAAGTGAAAAGTTTTGGGATAACAAGAAACTATACTGGAAGGAGGTGAAAAAGGAAAGAGGTGGATGTATGAGTGAAAATTTTGATGTTGAGAAGTAAGGAAGGAGAATTGCTGAATCAAAAGGAGGGAGTGAGAGGAAGATGGAAAGAGTATTTTGAAGAACTGATGAATGTGGGAGAGGAAGAGGCAGCAGTTGTTACATGCATGGGTATGGAGGCTGGAAGGAAGTGGATACAAGTGCAAGGGCCTGTAGCAAAGAGGGAGGTAAAAAAGGGCAATAATGAGGCTGAAGGTAGGAGAGGCACCTGGAGTGGATGGGATTACGG
>JAUUDW010651970.1:0-10606 GCA_032361385.1 Panulirus guttatus | reverse complement strand
CACCGGGGGGGAGTGGGGTGCAGGCAGGGAGGACAGGGGGGGAGAATAACTAACCAACGAACGAACTGGACGGAGTGGGGAGGATAGGGGAGAGGGAGAGAAGGAAATACTAGCAAATGGGTGAAGTTCAAGCGAGTGGTGATGCCCCTAATAATAATAATAATAATAATAATAATAATAATAATAGTAATAAAATAATAATAATAATAATAATAATAATAATCTATCTAGCTATTATGAGTAGCTGCACCATGGTATAGATCAGGAACAAACAGCCTCTCCAGGTCCTCATGCACGCCCTTAACCCACCCACGTCCACAGCGTTAGAAAAAATTAAACTGTCATGTTTCAAGTATTCAAATGTATACTGTTTTTTGAGTCCTGACACTTCATGTGACTCTATAACACTGTCAATCAGGCTGAATTACAAGATGAATAATTTTTTTGTATGGTCGTTGATGCATGAAGAGATAAAGGACACTCCCTCAGACGGTACTGGACACTCCCGTACACATCCGGACAGTCAAAGACACTTCCTGGACGCTGTCTCACTCCCCCAGACACTCACAGACAATTACAGACACTACCAAACGCTCCCACATCTCCTTTGGACATATCTGGACACACCCACATACTCCCAGACACACTCACACTCCCTCAGACACTCCCACAAAGCAACAGAATCTCTCGGACACATCCACACTCCCCGGTCACTCCCCCAGGCTTTCCCACACTACCAAACCAGGACACCACCATGTACTTCGTAAATTTCTGGACACACTAAGGCACTTCCGAACACACCCGTACCCACCTGAACGCTCCGGGACACACCCAAACACTCCCGGACACAGCCATACGCTCCCGGACATACACACAAACACCCCGGATTCACCCACACTTCCCGGACACATCCGAACACTCCCACACGCTCCCGAACACAGCCACACATCCAGACACTTCTCCATATACACGGATCCTCCCGGATACAACAGGTCCTGCCCGGACACTCCTACACCCTCCTGGACACACTCGCACATCCCGGGCACACTTGGATACACCCACGCACTGGAAACAACACATCAGACACCATCAGAACATCGCAAAGAACCTGAATCTGCTAGTGTGAGGAACAGCGCAGTACTGGTCTTTAGGGATCTCTGGCAACCAGCTTAACATTCAGGCATGATACACGTACAGATAAACACAGACAGGCATACAAACACAGAGCCGAGCACGCATACAAAACACGGAAACAAACACCCATCTATACAGAGCGAAGGGCATGCATGCGGGCACAGAGAAGAACACACATGTAAAACAAAAGAACACAAGCACAAGTGTTGACATAACGATAAAAGAAATGTGGAGCGATACTAATGAGTAACAGGTACTCAGGTGTTGCCAGTTTGTCTGCAATACTGAGACATGTTGTGACGCCAGAGGAAAGATACATGTTGTGACGCCACAGGGAGAGTACTACCTGTTGTGACGACATAGGAAGAGTACTAGATGTGACGCCACAATGAGACTACTGCATGTTGTGACGCCACAGGGAGAGAACTACCTGTTGTGACGACACAGGAAGAGTACTACATGTGACGCCACAGGGAGAGTACCACATGTTGTGACGCCACAGTCTGGTCTGGTCTGTTACCCCTCAGACCACTGGTCAGGGGAAACAGACCAGTCCACCTGCCTGTGAGAGGGGGTTAATTTCAGTGAGAGGTTCGCCCTGTGTTTCAGGCAAACCCTCCCCGGGGCGTCACAACTGCTGTCTTAGTATTGCCGACAAGCACGACATCTGCCCATTACACGTGAGGCCTGACGCTCTTACCCCCACTGCATACACCAGTAGGAGAAACACACACACACACAAACACGGGCCCTCATGGTGCTGCCGTTAGCGTCACTGATCATGACTCAGCACGGGACCTCCCACCCAACACCGGGTCCGCTTGGGTTCAAATACTGGGGGCGGTGGCGGTCCTCCCACAGTCAATCCCAGCTGTTCATCGTCTCTTTGGGGCTGGTCGATACATGGGTAAAAGGCTCAGGCTGGTGTGTGTGTGTATAAACATGGTACATATATAACAATAAAAAGGCCAAATGGTTCTGTTCTCAGAACATTTCTCCTCTATATCTATGTCAGTGACATGCCAGAGGTATTGACCCCAACCTGAATGTTTGCAGATGATGCAAAGGTCACGAGGAAAGTGATGATCGAGGATGATTACATCAACTTATCGGTAAACCTTCACTCATTCTAAAGTTGGCCTCATACATGGTTGGTGAAACTGAACCCGAGTAAATATAAGGTAATGAGGATGGGTCACAGTGAAAGAAGGCTTCAATATGAACATCATCTAGTGAGATCTACGCGGCATGAATCTATGAGAGAGAGACTTGGGAGTTAACATCGATCCTAACCTGCCGCATTAGTCCCACCTTACGTTAATAGTTAAGGAGACCAACCGTCTGCTACAATTAGAAATGTGTTCAAGGTCATGGGTAAGGAAATATTCAGCAAAGTGTTCACGTCTGCATAAGGACAAAATTGGAGTATGTTTCTCACGCAAAGAAGCATAGGGAGTTAATTCATAAGGTCCAGAGGGAGTCAACAAATTTAGTAACAAAATTAAGTATGCGGAGTTACAGGAAGAGGTTAGAGGCCCGAAACTTCTCTTAGCATGAGAGAAGAGAGAAGGGTGACCTTTAAGCTTTTTAAGCCAGACTGACGACGTAGACAGTGAATAGATCTTCAAAGCAAGTAGGAATGCAAAAACCAGAGGACATAACATGCATGAAAGAGCAGTGCAAATACGCTTGACAGACCGCGTGAATTTCTGTTCACGGTGTCACTGGAGAGAGGCACTGTGCCAGGGAAATGGAAACGGGCAAACTTCATAACTATATATTAGGAAGGAGGCCGGGAACAGGCGCTGAACTTCAAACTGGTTTCATCAATAAGTGTAGTATATAAGGTTCTGGAAAAGATCATTAGAAAGCATGTGGATGACTTTCTGCAGAGGAGATATTTCCTAAGTGAGAGACAGCGTGGTGTTGGAGAAAGGAGGTCTAGTGTAACTAACCTCTGTGAGTTTTACGAGAGAGTGTGAGCTCAGTACTGGACGAAAGGGAAAGCTGGGTGGACTGTATGCGGACTGCCAGAGGGCATTTGGCTAATTATGAAGATGGATCACCAAGTAGGAATAAGTGGGATAGTCCTTCGTTAGACAGACAATTATCTCAGTGGAAGGGAATAAAGGACGCATGTCAGAAGAGCCTTTCCCAAACGGGTTGAGGTGACCAGCGGAGTGCCAGAGGTTTCAGTTCTAGGACCATTACTCTTCTTGATCAATATTAATGGCGTGCTTGAGGTATAGAATCCTACCTGATTATGACTGCAGATGATGCAAAGGTCATGAGAGAAATGGAAAGCGAGGATGGTTGCCTCAGCTCATAAGGGTACCTTAACAGATTCCAGCGTTTGTCTGAAACATGGCTAATGAAATTCAACCGTAACAAATGGAAAGGAATGAGAATTGGACAAAGCGAAACACGATCTCAGTATGATTATCACCTAGCAGGATACAAGCTTCAAGATTGTGTGTGTTAGCGGGACTTGGGAGTAGACATTGTCCCTAACCTGTCGCCAAAGTCTCATATTAAGAGAATAGCTAAAGGAACAAACTGTCTTTTTTTTTATGTCTGCTAGCAAATATCATAACAGCTTTCAGATATAAGGATAAAGAAATACTTAGCAAGCTATTCATATCCTATATAAAGCCAAAACTGGAATATGCCTCTCAGGTTTCGTCACAGCACCAAAAGAAGCACAAAGAACTCACAGAGAAGGTCCAGAGGAGGGCAACAAATTTGTCCATCTCAGAAGAGAGAAGACTGAGGGAAGATCTGACCACAACCTTTCAGTTTTTAGAAAAACGAGAAAATTACAGACATGACATTAAAGGAGGGACTCAGTGCAACACCAAAGGACATTAGTGGAGACGTCAGTATACGTGGAACATCCTGAAGATGACCACAAAGACAGGTCCTAAGAAAGAGGGGCCTGACTGTGACCAGACAAAGAGGAACTAAGAACAGGAGGAACTTACTGAATGTGACGCCGCGGTCTCTGAAGTTCTGGGCGATGGTCTTGAGGGATAGCTTGAGGGAGGCATTGTCCCTCCGGCAGCAGGAGTGGCAGACCAGGTACAGCGGGAAGAACAGCCCCGTCCACGCTGTGCAGAACCACGTCGCGAAGAACGGCGCGTCGAACACCTTCTGCAAGAGGCAGACAGACGTAGATCAGGGGAGGCAATAAGAACGATTCATTCTTTGCGGAGAAACCTGGTATTAGAGAAAAATAGGTTCATGTGAGGCAAGAGGAACACTCCTAAGAGATGACAGGTAATAAGGGAAGAATGCTCAGGTGAGACAACAGAGAGACTCTTGAGAGAGAACAGGTAGCAACAGAAGAGGCTCAAGTGAGACAAAATGAAATCTAAGAATTGACAAACAAAAACAGATAACAACAGAGGAGACTCGAGAGAGACAACATGAATGTTCAAGGGAGACAACACGGAACAAACGAGAGAGTTTCTGGGGCGGCAACAACAGGTAACTTATAGAGGGAATTCAGTTATGGAAACCTGCACCTAACAGAAGCAGTTTATGGAAGCTAACAGATAAAAAGCAAAAACACAAGCCTCATGTGAGAGAAGAACAGGAAACAAACAATACAGCCTCAGGCGAGATAACAGGAAACAAACAGGAGAGCCTTACTCAAAAGAACAGAAAACAAGCAGAAGTTCAAATGAGACAAGAAGAAAGCAACAGAATGAATATGGCTCATATGAGACATCAGGTAGGAAACAGAAGAGGCTTCCGTGAGACGACATGTTAACCAACAGGATAAAAGAGATGAATCAACAGGCGGCAAATAGAAGATAACAGGTGAGACGACAGGCATCAAAGAGAGAAGGCTCGGGTGTAACAACAGGTAACAAGGGAAGCCCAGGTGAGAAGCTACGAACGAGAGAGTCAAGCTGTATACACACACACAACCAGGAAGAGAAAATGAAAAACAGAAATGGACGGAAATGCCTTCTAATCCTGGCTAAAATCGCACCGTAATTGCAAGAATTAACCACTGTACGACTCTTGCTCAAAGACCTGGGAAATCTCTCCGTGTCTGTTGTCATGTGATTTACATATCTAATTTGTCTTCTGTGACATCACTATTGCTGGAGAAATCCGCTCTATACAACATCGTTAATGCTAAAGATTTATTACTGAATATCTATATTTTTTGAAAAGTGTATTGTTAAGAACAGCTTTATTGTTGGAGTTGTAAACGTTAGAGAGCATCATTAATGTTTGGGATGTATGCGCTGGAAAGCATCATTATTGTTGCCCGTATATGTTAACAGAACATCAGGAAGACAACAGCACAAAGCTGTCAGTGTTCCATGATGGGTATCCGGGGTGTTGCCATGTGGCGAGATGATCTACCATGATGTTCCCGGATGATGGACACACTTCAGCCGATTCCTTGGCCGCGTTGAACCTCTTGAAAACGACGGGTGCTGTCCTTAGGTAAGATGGTCTGGCCGCAGGCCTGAAGTTGCAAGGGCTTCGTGCGTGGCCACACCCACTCCGGGGGTTCTCAATAGACAGCCAGATGTAAAGGGACGGAGCTCTGAGCTGAGTCTACTCTCCGGCCAACTTGCCAATTCCCAGGATGGTGCACCATAAACTTGGAGGACCTTCACCTTTAAAAGCCTCCGAGATGTATTAGTTACAGAGTTCCCCGAACACATACGAATTTCTTCTCCTGGAATTGCGCTTTTAATGGAATATTTAGGGACTTTTCAGTAACCGTGATGTCCAGTGTGGGAGAGTGGACCAGGAATATTATAATCGCATCGAAAATTTCAGTCTGATCTTGTCTTCTTTCGTATTCGTTATCATGGCCGAATATTTCTTTGACAGCTCTTTCTTTATCGTAATTGCAACAGTACAATACAGCGCTGGCCTACGTCCTTGTCTTATACACAGAACTGGTGCTTCCGTCGCTCACTTAACTGGAAACGTCAATATTCGGAAATTATTTGCACGTGGACGTGTATGTGAGGACGGGACGTGTGGCTGGCTAGCAGCTGGGACCCCTCATCGTCCGCCTCCCTCCCTCCACTCACCCTTTCACGTCGCCTCTCGAAATAAACGAAGACCCGCGGGTCTGCACGCAGCCCGGTCATCGCACGCCGAGCGACCAGCGTGTACTGCTTACTGATCCACGTGTCTGATAAAGGCTATTGACGCTTGAATCTCCTTTGTGGATCCTGCGTCAACTTGGGCGAGCAAGAGGAGAATCCCTGTGTGGTCGGGGGTGACGGGACCAGAGAACTGAAGTAATCAATCGACAGGTAAACCAAATCAATAGTGAAGTTGTGTGTTATTCCTGTCCCACCTGAGGGAGCGGTCCTGACACTGCGCCTCGTGACACAATTCAGGTAACGTGTTCAGAAAAAAAAAAACATTGAAAATATCTAAGTTGTATGCGATCTGCGTCAAAACGTAACGTGGATATCCTTCCCCGACTAACGACTGAAGAAAATTAGCTCTCCTGAGTACCAGACAGAGGCAGCAGATATTACGGCATATCACCTCTACACACAGACACACACACACACATACTATGGTCTATACAAGTAACCAGCTCAACAGCTGGAAACTTCCCTGCTCATGTTATATTAAGCTGAAAATACACTAAACGAGCTGGAAACAACTTCCGGTCATTTTCTTTACTGCTTATTGCATACGCCGCCAGAGTCCAGCAGTTATTAACCAGTCCGGCAAAACGATACGACCCTTGAGCACGATGGTACGACCCCCAGCTACGATGGCGTGACCTTTCACCTCGACTCATATGGCTTAGGTCTAAGGTCAGGGCATCATACCCAAGGACTGCAACGTCGTGCTTAGTAAGTCGATCTTCCTCGACAAAACTGTACCCGCGGTGATCCTCATCAGGCTGCAGCTCCTACCTGAGAGACTGTAATCTAATACTTTATCCACTCGATCACTGCAGCCGACATTCTACACTTGGATATTGTGAGAAAATATAATATATGAAAGGAGTCGAGCGTCGTCCAGCTCTCCACACGTCGCCCCTGCAATACTATGAACGTTTCTCCACCCATCCCTGTCGTCAACCATAATCAGAGATAACACCCCGAAAAAATTATTGCTAATTTCCAGCATTTCCTGAGGATTTGGTAGATATAAATACACGTGTATTTCCCTTCCTTCCTGGTTGCTATCTTGGGCAGGATGAAGGAGACTCCTCTAAACCGCCGCCACCCCAGACGTGCGCTGGTTGATTAACTTGTCAGGTAAATCACTCGCGTTCACTTACCCAAGTCATGGCCTCTCCTGCGGAAATAATTTCTTCGTCTCGGTTATTATCTCGCCTCTCCCCACGGGTCCTCGACAGCCCTATGGTAACCACGCGAATCACCTATATCGTGGAGCATCCGTTTACACCTTCCTCTTGTCTCTGACGGGCAACTTGTCTCCGTACTAAGGAATGAACCCTGAAGTAGGTGCACAGACCCGTGCTCCTGTGGGTGGTGGAGTGTCGAGGCCACAAGACCTGTCTACTCTACTCCCACTGTTTGATTTACGACATCTAGCGGGAGGAGGCAGAAGTTGCTACTAAGTTCGGAGCCAGAAGGTCAAAAGTCAGGGGAAAAGAATATATATTACCTTGAAGCCAGTTTTCTCCGAGTACCCAGGGAGTGACTGGATACCTGAACTACTGCTCAAGTAGGTGCGATTGTTGCTGTGTTGAAAAGATCTGAGAGTCTGTGAGTCAGCACTGTGGTTCCCGAAGCACACGCAAACATTGGTTCGACAGCCGTTTGGTCCATTTTGTACAAATGGAACTACTGTAAGTTATAGTGGTAACACTGATCTCCGAACGGAAGAAATTTCAGTTGTTTCAAGAAAAACTGGTGATCTTGACAAATTTCGACTTGCTTTCTAAGGCTTCGTAACCAATCTTTTTCTATATAATCAGAAAAAATATAGTATATAGATGTTCAATTGTTCAAACGTCTGTGTTGTAACTGCTTAGCAATACAAGTCCAGCTTATCCGCTTTAGCTAAGTTAGAGGAACCTTTTTTCTGCATTTCTGGTTTGCTTGAGTTGTCTCAGGACTGTCATTTTTCAAGCACGAATTGAAATCAGCCTTAATATGGACAGCCCAGTGGTTTTAGCTGGCACCGTTGATTTCAGAAATGTCCGAGTGAAACGTTTCACCATCTGCACCCAGACTTTCTGGAAAGAAATCCAGACGTGAATCCAGGATACGACCCAAATTATTGTAATTTCTAAAAAATGTCTTTGACAATTTCCTCGTCGCGTTTCCCGGCACGTGCCTTACGACGGCATTAATTTTACGACTGTTCCAAACGATCCTCGAAATATGTGTCACTGAACAGTTGTTCTATTTGTGGGCCTATAAACAGTAACTTTATTTTTCGTGGGCTAATCTGAGAATGAGATATCAGAATTCATAGCTTTCTCTGTCTGGGCCAAAGTTTAATGTGAAGCGATGGCAGCAAGACGTTATTCACCCTAGCAAGTGAATGGCCCTTGATGTTCAACGATTCCGAGTAAAGCGTTCTGTCCCTGGCCAAAATCTTTCATAAAGTAATGTTGGTCACTAGCATAAGAAGCATGAGTACTTTGTATACCCTCATTGTTGTGCCAGGAGACGGCCCACACCTTTCAAACCTCAATAAAGAAGGCGACTGTGGTCACCGCAGTTTATGTCCGTAAGAGTCGCGAGATTTTCACTTAAGAACAGAAAGGCCTACAGGAAAAGAGGTGTTTGCGGAACCCGATGTACAGCGATGCTGTTTTTAAACATTGCCTGGAAGAGTCTATGAAAATCCCCGTCATTAAGATCGAACTATTTTTTCCCCATCGCATTTAGAAAAGGGAATTCGTAGATATAGAACACATGAGATCCATTTTTGGGAAACAACGAAACATCATTTCTCACGACTTTAGACTTCAACGTCAGCAGAGTTGTCTCTAGATAAGGCTGGTTTCATTCCTTCGCCTTCGATTAAGTCATGCAACGGGTTCCTTAAGTAAGGCTAAACCTCGCACTAAGATACTGAGTTTAACTTGATTAATCAACTTCCGGTAACCGATTTTCATCTGCAATGAACCTTCATCATGTTGGTACATGGTTCGGATCAGTCGATGATTATACTTGCGACTCTGTTACAGCTACATGACTGCGACACAAGTCACATAGGGAAGACTGAGACACTCGATGGACGTCTTCGCTTTTCTTTCTATATCTAGACAGATTCGTCATACGGATGCTTCAGTCGCTGATGTAGTGGTGTGGTTCCTGCCACACCGGCGGAACTTTGAATGACACGTTCCTCTTCGTAAGTTTTCCGAATAATACTTTTACTGATTGAATGTGCGGCCCATAACCTGGTCGCAAATTTTGCAACCGACATGGGCTTGGTAACATTTTCCTACATACTGGGTAGCATGTATTTTCCTTAGTTTCCCCATGATAAAGCGTCCTTAGACATAACATCAAATCAAGCATGTCTACAGTTACTAGGCACACATGCTATCTGAAAATATTAACAAAATACAGTACATAAAGATGAAATTAAATGAATTTTAGTGAAAAAAAAGCTACTAACGCACATATTCCATGACTGATGCTTTTCAACCAGACGTAATACACACACACACACACACACACACACACACACACATCCAAAAAGCTACCCTACAAGTAATCATACTGAGCAAACACTACAAACATCACTAAACTTCCTATGCAGTGCAGACATGGCAGACCCGTGTAATTAGCTCTATCTCTCCAACCCTCTGCTGGCAGCATACCACTGGGCTCAGATGTAGTACACTTCTGGCCTCAGGCGCAGTATGCCACGCTTACCAACACAGGCTACAGTGGTAACAACACATCGCATCTTGGCGACGGGGAAACTGTATATTACCGCGGGAAAATGTCTTAAGTTCCTACCTGAAGGAATTCCCTTAATGCTGTTCGTAAACAACTTTAAACACGCGAAAATGCTGCCCCTAATGTGGCTGGGCTTACGCTCATCTAATCGTATGCTAATGACTTAAAATGAAGTAGGATGAAACTTTTACTTATTAGGGATACGAGGAGAATGATGGCAGGGTTGTGTGTGTATTCTACGAATGTATGTTGAGTTTTATGATCAAGGTTTTAGGAAACCTCCATATGACGCGCTCTTCCACACACACGCACGCACACACACACACACACACACACACACACACACACATACACACAAAACACAAACACACACACATATACACACACACAGACACACACACACACACGTCGTGGTCTGTTGGTTAGTGTTGCTGACTATGAGATAGCACGGGCCAGACCAGGGTCGGTTCCGCACGGTTTCGAATCCTGGGCGTGGCAGTCGGCCTGCACCCTACACAGGTGTTCATCATCCTCCTAGGGGCTGGTCAATAAATGGGTATGTGAATCAGGCTGGT
>JAUUDW010651959.1:0-10606 GCA_032361385.1 Panulirus guttatus | reverse complement strand
TCTATCTATCTATCTATCTATCTATCTCTGTCTGTCTGTCTATCTGTCTATCTATGTATCTGATTTTTGCACCTTTGGATTTTAGTGGTAATATTTCATAGTCTTTAGTGCCTGTCGTGCCAGTAGGAAATTATTCGAGAGTCTAGGCTGCGAACCATGCCTTTAAGATTTTCCAAGTGTATATAATATGAAGTACATGTATCTTTTGGCTGTGCTCCAGAAAGTATAGCCTCACTGATTTCAGTCGTAACCAGTTGTACAATTCCTGTGTCATATATTTATATATATTTCTTTCATCTTGATCGCCGTTTCCTGCGTTAGAGAGGAAGCGCCAGTAACAGGCAAAGAAAGGCCACATTCGCTCACATCCAGTCTCTAGCTGCCTTATGTAATGAAACCTCATTGTATGTGTGTGTGTGTGTGTGTGTGTGTGTTCCTGGAATCCACGTGCTTGAGTACAACGCGATTTAAAGTCGTCTTCGGCGAAGTCGCATCATTGTCTAAGGACGAAAGGGATACGGTCGTGAAGAATTTTTCACTCCGAAAGAGTCCATTTCCCTGATACCGACGGTGGCGCCGCTTTGGAGCTGCAGGAGTATTGTCAAAGGGGTCCTAAGGTTATTATAATCAAATTTTGATTCATATATTGGCCGTGAGGCGGTGAACGTACGAGTTATATATCCATGGTAGTTATACTGAGATACCTGTTGGTGTTAGAGTGGCTGGGGTGGGCGAGGCATCGTGGTGGGCGGCTCAGGTTCCACCCAGTGACCAGGGCGGGCGGGAGGCGAGCATGTAACCCAGGCCGGCGTGTCGGGTCGGTAGGTAGCCAAGCACAGGTCCGGGGGGGGGGAATGGAACCGGCCGCTGCTTAACACTTGGAAAATGGTGCAGTACAAGGCGCTTTACCTGGTCTTAGACTGGCCTGGGGCCGGGCCCTGGCTGCTTGCTGAGTTGGGATATTGGTCGATGAAGCCGTTGGAACCCGCGACCCACAGCCTGGCTGGTCTGGAACCGATACCGTATCCAAGGCTCTCAAATTTTTTTTTCCTCAGTGCATCCCACAGCGCTTCTGATATTCGTGATTTTCTTCGTCAGTAGGAAAAAAAAAGTTACAGCGCCGGGAAAAATGCCATAAACCATCAGCTGAGCCATTGGGGGTTCAGAGACAACCGGTTCCCCGCGCAGAGCAGCCGGGACCGTACTTGGGACATCCGGCTCTGTGCCTGGAAGAAACGGCACCGTGTGTTACACAGTCTGCTACTCGACGTGCGAAGCCAACTCCACAGCCCGAGTGCAGGGAAGCCTGGCTCTCCCCGACCGGCGGCTACAGCCTCCGTGATAATATTGGTGGGTTTGCGTATATACCCGTGGAAAAACTCACGCCAGAAAAAATGCCATAAAGCCTGAGCCGGTCCAGTGGGGTGTACTGCCGATGGATGGCCTGAGCAGCATAGGTTAAAGGCAAGTGGTGTGGAGGGTGTAGTTATGATCAGGATGTAGTGAAGATGGCTTAAGATCTGATACCCAGAATGAGCCAGGCTCGACTTACGGCAGGATGCAGTAGGCCGGTCAAAGCAGCTAGTGTGTTGAGTAGCTTTGGTCCACGATAGTCAAGGTATTTTCTGTGGTGGTGTTATCTTAACGTTTTGACTTTCGGGGTAATATTTAGCGAATTGTCTTTTCCTCCTTTATCTTCAAGGTTCGCAGGATCCATCCTACCACCTGTATGGAAGAGGGAGGCAACTGTTGCTTTATTTTGTTCGGTAAAAGTAAGATTGTCATACGTTATTACTGCGGGGGGTCTTTCGCCTTTTTAAATCGTGATGCGACGATGTCCTTGTCTGTTCGGTATTCCCTACTGCTGTTACTTTCTTCACCCTCCCCAAACCTAAGGAATTTGGACTCATCCCCATTGAAAAGCATTTCGTTTTTGGCGGCTAATTGGAAGAGTGTTTGTGACCGTTTGTGGTTTGTCGCTGTCCTCAGCTAACGACAGTTTTCATGATGGAAAGGATGACGTGAGACTGTGATTCGTGTCCATGACGATGTTAGATATGAGAATGAGGAACAGAAGGGTTGCCAGTGCAGTTCCCTGGAAGACTGAGCCTTTTACCGTGCAGGAACTGGAAAAAAAGCCTGATTTACATCAACAGATAGTGCCTGTTTATTCCTATCTTTCGCATTTTATTTGCTACGATTCCATCGGTCACAGTTACCATCGATATCGCAGAGTTTGTTTAACATGACGTTAGCGTTCTGTCTGCTCTCCTGCGCCTACCGTATTGCGGTAATCAGGCAGCAGAGAGGCCGAGATCTTGCCCTTCTGAAAGCATGTTGTCGTGTGTTGTATAGATGATTGGATTCCATGAGGTTACTCAGTACACCTCTTGGGACACACTCATGCTTTCGTTATGTACAATGCGGCTGTGTTTTGGAATTACTTGACTTCCTCCCTCGTGGAGTCAGGCAACGCGAGTCAGCCTCACATTCTCGGGGATGATGTCAGAGTCCAGACTCCTCTCTTTTTTTTTTTTCCATAGGATGCTTATTGGTCGTGGCTGAAGTGTTTTGCATTTCTTTACGGTGACTGGGTTCCTGGAGTCTGGTCCGGGAATAGAGTGCTTAGGCATTGTTCTCCGTGACCCTGCTGGAGCCCTTTGGCGAGAAGGTTTTGAGATCTGGTGTGTGTGTTTGTAACAGCTGGAGTTCACTATTTGGGAAGGAAGTCTTTCTGCCTAGTGGACGCCGATTCGTATTACCTGTTGAGTATTGACTCTCTAGTGGCAGTCAGCCGTGTATGTGCTCTCGTCTGTTCCTAGCTGGCTGATGAAGTGTGTGGTTCTTGTTTTGAGGATTGAACGTGAATGAAAGTCTGTTTTTTCTCTCCAAAGTTACTGATGGCTCATTTTCTTTTCCTTTTTGTCTCGATAACGTTTTGAACTTATGGTCTGGATTCGTCACTTCTTTTGACACGATTTCTTACCCTTGCTGGAAGAGCTCTTCTAAGGTTTGGAATTCATTTTCGCCTCCCATGTCAGGGGTTCGTCTTCCCCGTTCTGTTGTAGACCTTTTTTTTTGCAACTTCTGCAAATTCCCTTCGCGTAGTATGTACAGACACGAGACATTGGGCGATTTCTTTATTGTCTCACAGTTTCATTGTGCCCATATCTTGCTCTGTCAGTGTCCCAGGTTTGGATGGCTTCCTGGCCTCCAGTATTCTCTCCCAAGAGCCGGCATCTACTGTGACTCACTGCATACCTCCCTTATAATTTCCTAACTCACCTTCCATGCCAGTGTCTTTGTCTGTGATGCCTTCCAGATCAGTCTCCATTTCAACATTTTCCATTCCTGGAATCTTTGTGGGTTCGTCTTGGAAGTGAAATGAAGCTGGTTAACCCATTTTCTGTAAAGAAGTTTAATGAGGATTTGTAATTTTTTCTCTCCCACCTTCAGCAGAAGCTTGTAGTAGAATATTTCGCCCTGGTTGAAAAAGAGGATTATCTGTAGGACATGACCAAAGCATTCAGTCTTCGTAAAGGGCTCAGTGAACTGCCTTTGTTTTCCTCAAGTTTATTTTGGCAACAGGAAAATTGCACTTGTGATTGCTTGATGTTTGCCTGCGGCCGACTTTCATTTCAAACATTTACCAGTCTCATTTCTTGCGTTCTTTTGCAACGGGACGCTTTGGTTCTGAACCCGCATGATTTTGAGTCGTGGTTGCGGGCAGATGGTTCACGGTCCACCCAGCCGTTCATCCTCCACCAGGGGTCGGTCGATGAAATGGGTGTTTGGCATACGCTTGGCCATGTGTGTGTGTGTGAGAGCACATAGAGAGGAGGACCTATATACAAGGCTAAGAGACGGGCAGCACGAGTGAGTGCAAAACCCACTCTCCGTAACAAACACATTATGGGCACAGGATATCCACAGTTCCCCATTTCTCTCTCTCTCTCTCTCTCTCTCTCTCTCTCTCTAATGGTTGGAGAGTTGGGGATGTTGGCGTGGGAGTAGATGGGTAGGACGTATAACGAGAGACCCGACGGTCTATAATAGGGTTATCTGTTGCAGTGACTTAGTAAAAATAGTGGAAGAAACAGGACAGCGGAGCATAAGGCAAAGCACTTCTACACCCACCTCGCCCTCTGGCTCAACGACCGGTCGCAAAAATACGGTAAAAGAGAGCCGCTGTCCAGTACACAGGGGAGGACGCCAGCTGGGGAAATTGTACAGGAGACTGGCGAGTGGGAGGAATTCCCTCCCTGGTGCTCTGCCCGCTGGAAAGAAGCGGTTGATGGTTCAATAGATTTTTTTCTCTTTCTGCTGGTAACAGATATCAGTGACTTAGGACAGACCGACTCAGGAGGTGCCTTGCATGGGCCAGTAGGCCTCTTGCAGGGTCCTCGATTCTTACGTCCTTATGTTATCTGACCAACCTCGGGTTGAAGGTATTCATAGTCTTCTGCACTTAATACATCGGGGGGTTAGTGTATGTATCGCAGTGTGACCAGCGGTTAAAGTCGGTTGGTCTGGCCCGGCGACGTGGACACGCGTTTACATTCGTGTAAGTTTTTCTTTTTTTTTTTGCGGTGTTCTTTGAGTGTCGTAAACATTCTGGTATTTACCTGCATCGTCGCCCCAGAGGTCGTGGGATGTCGCACGGCATGAGAAGTATGTGTTGCGGGGCGGGCCCGATCACAGCCCCCATCCCTCGACATGTCTTGTCGTCATCCCTACTTCACGCGACTGCCACGCCCGAACCAGACGGTGATTTCACCCGCGAGGAAATCACGTGCTTGTAATGTTCGAATGTCCAGAGTTGGAGTCATCTTCACAGCGTCACCAGAGTGGAGAAGAAGGACTGGCCGCTCCCCCTCGAAATCTTTCTGATTCCCGCTCCAAGTTGTCCACGTCCTCTTGGGCCTACGAAGAGTGCCTCATACGCCCGGGCCATCTAACGTTAATTGCTCCATCCATCTTGAGCCACCCGTTCTCTTCGTCGTCGTTGCTCACGTGCGCCGGGTGTCTTAAAGGCTGTCGTAAACGTTACAACGTTTTCCCGCGTCGTTATGATGAGCCGGGGCGTCGTGGCCGCGTCCTGTCGCGTTATGCGGCCGTAGAGTCGAAACGTTTCTCACCCCCGTAACGGTTCACCCCGATGCTACGAGACTCGGGTAGCGCGGCCGGGTTATTAAACTCCGACCCGTGAAGGTGAGGTCAGAGGGCGGTCTGTCGTACCCCAAGCGAGGATGGTGTGAAAGGAGCCCCGTTACACGTACTGTGGCCAGGCGCTGGAGCACAGAGGAGGGCAGACCCCCTTGGTCCCCTCCAGGGTCTCTGCAAGTTGAGGAACACAGGAATGTAAGATGCAGACCCAAACAGACCCCTTGGCCTTGTCCAAACTCTTTGGAAGATGAGAAACACAAGAGTGTCGGGCGCAGACGGCAGAGGAGTTAGTAAATGGCTGGGAGTAGAAGTATGGAAGTGATCAGGAAAGATACTGCACATCTGAACGGAATAAAAATAGGACTCATTGGCGTGGCAGCCTAGCCAAGGTCGGGCATGTTTGGCCCTTTGCCAGGCCTTTCCTCGGACAGAATACGAATGCATCGTGTTTAACGGAAGGCAGCGGTCGTCTGGTGTACAGCTGAGCTGGTGTGCGTTCCTCCGTGTGTGTGTGTGTGTGTGTGTGGAATGCCTGCCTGTATACACACCTGCTCAGTCGGTGTACGTATTGCCACGCAACGAGAGATGTCGAAAATTGCGCGGCTTCGGAATACGGGTTAGAGTTTGCATGATTCCGCTGCCAGGGCTGGTATGAAATGCTTCTGCCCCTTAGGAATATTGGGGGGAGGTTATCAGCATTTTCCATCCCCTTCCTCCTCCGAGAGAGAGAGAGAGAGAGAGAGAGAGAGAGAATGGGGGATGGCTGGGTCAACGATCGTATGGTCCCAGTTCGGATGTGCATGGTAGAGCACGTATTCAGGACTCAGACGTTGTGTTGGGTAGTGAAGAAAGTCCATCACTGTAAAAGTACAGGTCATGTATGTAGGAGGCTCTTCTTTGTCGCTGGGACGTGTGTCATCATCCTTGACCGCCTTCAGTACTCCCTGGTCTCGAGCCTACCGCCTTCAGGAGGTGGTGGTGAGCGACACCTGGTTCTGCATGAAGCATCTGCCGCGGGTACCTGCTTTCCACTCTACCCGTGGTTCGTCTCCGCCGCCGTGCCTTGCCAAACCTTGTCACCTGCCCCTTGCTGTAGTGTCGGAGGTCTTCTGCCCCAACGGCTGGGTCTGTTAACTCACCTTACGTATACCTTACGATGGTTTGAGAGCGTCTTCTACCACCCACAGCTGGTGGGTCTGGGATTTGGCTGGGTTGAGTCTTGGCTCAGTCGGGGCGCTGGAAGCCGGGAGTTCGTGGCCCCCGCGTAACCAGCTCATCCTGGCTGGTTATGGTAGTTGGGTCCGACCACCTGCCTCAGATGGTACAGCTGGGGGGGGGGGGTTCTGGAGCGTTCACCTCCTGGCCTCAGATGGCTCACACACACACACACAGCTGGTGGCTCTTTCTCACGTCTGGACCAGGAATGTTTTGTGAAAGTTACATAGGGATGACGTCACTGCCAGACAGAGACTCTCTCTCTCTCTCTCTCTCTCTCTCTCTCTCTCTCTCCCTCCCCATTCCTTCATGCCTCCGGCTCGCATATTTCCAGCGATAGCACACTTCCCTTCCGTGGAATTCCATCGTGCGGTATATTTGCCGGAGAGAACATCGCATATTATGAATAATTGATTAACGATCCGGTAAAAGTTTAATGCCCCTCTCGGTTGCGTAGTCTGCGTACGTTCGTTATCAGTTTATTGGTTATATTTTATTCAGTGGCCCCCCGAACGTCGAAGAGAAAATGTAACGCGTCTGGCGGGAAAGCCGGTTCCACTGAGGTCAGCCGCTCGGGGTCAGCAGGCGCGTGTGGTGTGATCAGTGGTATGTGTGGTATGGCCAGTGATGCGTGTGGCGTGTTGTGGTATGATCAGCGGTGATATGATGTGGTATTATCAGCGACATACGGTAAGTGTAGTATGTTGTGGTATGATGTGTGATGTATGTGGCATGCTGTGGTATGATCATTGGTATGTTGGGGTATGATCGGTGTGTGTGTGGCGTGTTGTGGTATTATCAGTGGTATGTGTGGCACCCTGTGGTATGACCGGTGGTATGTGTGGCATGCTGTGGTATGATCAGCGGAATTTATGACCTCCAACCCCTCAGATTACGGGGTAAAAGCATCAGGTGACCGCCAGAGGAGAACGGTATGTGTTGCTCACTCTGGTGTGGTAATTAGTGATAACATTAGTGATAGTCGAAGGTTTATGGGACAGAACACGCAGCCAGAACTGAAAGTATAGCGAAATACATTCAATAAAACTTGAATAAAGTATTGGAACTGAAACTGAACTGAATAAAGACACTTGGACTATACCAGTGGGAGAGGGTGTCAGACAGACAGCCTTGACACACACATTAAATGTTATTTACTGTGTTCACAGTGGTTGAGACAGTGGTGCTCATGTGGCAATCTGGGGTGGGCTCATCGAGGATGTGGTGCCGGACTGCAACTCAGGGACGAGGGATTCCTGGTGGCAGGAAATGACGGTGGCGAGAAGGGCGGAGTCGTTTCTGTCGGAATTGTCGGTCCGAGATGCACGAGATGCTTTGGCCGGTTTGGAGTTGGGAGGAACAGCTTGTGTAACGCCTCTTGACGGGTGGGTTGAGAATGGCGAAGGATGATATTGCACGTCCGTTACTGCTCTTTATCCCGTAGTCTCTTTTCTGTGGTGTGTAGGGAGGAATACCGGGCCGGGGGAGCCATAGGTGAGTCTGGGGAGAATAAGAATGTTGCAGATGTCCTTCAGGGAGTCCAAGTGTCTCAAGTCTGCCGAGAATGTGAGGAATACATCTGGAGGACTCTTTGGCGATGGTGTTGACAGTGTTCATTTTAGCTTAGTCTACCGTTCGCATTGGCACCACGACGCTCGGTGGACTGACCAGAGAGACGCTTGACGGTGGCACATGGGTGATGCACAGAACTACAGTGTTGGTTCGGTTGACAGGGACGGTAGCGATGGTCCACCTCTGGTGGTTGTTAAAGGGTGTTCCGGAAGGCTGAGCAGTTGAGTCAGACGCTGACGCCAGTGGTACAGTCGCCCATGTACTTCCTTATATATGATCAGTGGTATGTGGAACTCTACGGCATGATCTGTGGTATGTTTGGCGCGGTTACTCCAGCATAATGATTGTCACCGGTATTTTGTGGGTAACTTGTTAGGAGGGCAGCGAGGCAATGCATTGTATGGCAGTACCGAAACATCTTTTGGGCCTCCATTCATCACCAGCAACCATTATAGATACAGAATGGTATTTGAGGGTGAGGCGAAGACATGATAGCATCTACCTACAGACTCGCCTGCTGGAGTTAGTCTCTCTCATGTAGAGGTTGTTGGAGCACAGCTGGCGAGGGTCACCTGCCTGGACATATCTTTTACCATTGCTCAAACGCACTTCCTGTCGAGAATGTATGAGAAAATACATTAGTGGGACTTGCAACTTGGTGATTGCTCGACGAGTTGGATTAGGTTAGTATTACTCTTATAGCGTGTTGATTACAACATTAGGTAGGATTACGTAATCCTACAGGGTTGATGGAGTCGCAAGGAGTATTGTAGTAGTCACTGAGATAATTTACCGTAAGTACACAAGAAGGATAAGAACACAGATGCCATGGAGTGAATCTCATGTGTGATATGTTGAAAATTGATTGCTTTACAGACGAAAGATCTTAAAGAAGACGGTTCAGTGCCCCGAGTTTGGAAAGAGAAAGCGCTTCAAACACCCGGGGCCCAGCACTGTGTAATGCATTGCCAACCGCCATTAGAAACACTGTCGATTGTTCAGAAGAGAGATGCGAGTTGTACCTGGACAAGTACCTACAACGGCCTGCACTGTGGTTGTGTACAGGGTTGGACTCATGAGGGTTCGCCATCCCATGCCTCGGGATATACGAAGCATCAAGACCCGCCACAGTCCCTGTGGTCCGGTAACACCGAAACGTTAATCTCTTTTAAATCTTTGAAGTGGTTGGATGTCGTGGAGGCGATTGTGAAATAAGTACGTCAGACACGTTACTGTTGCCAGTGGCAAATAACATAGCCAGACGGCAGTTAGGAAACTATTCGTAACGAATCCCAGGGGATTGCTCTGTGCCAGGGATTTACGGGAAATAAAGAACTCTTCTTAGATATTTTGGATTTAAATCCCAAATGTTGTTTGATATTCATTCAGTATATCCTTATGAAGACTGGAAGAAGGTAAGTGTTAGTGTACAGTCTGGAAGCCATCGGCATATTCTAACAAGGCTTGACTCGAGCCAAGCGACGCGTCCTTTGTGTGTTCCTGTGTCAGCCACATTCTGTAAACCAAACACCCCGTTTGTGATCCAGTTGACAGAGACCATGGAAACGTGATCAGTCAAACCAGGTACGATGAGGTCTTTCTCCTATAGTTCCTGTCCTCTCCCTTCGTGGGTCATGCAGACAAGACTTGAAAATGCCGGTAACACCACCCCGACCCCCTGAACCTCTGAACCCCCTTACCCCCTTTCCACAGCGAGTTAGAGAGAGAGAGAGAGAGAGAGAGAGAGAGAGCTCTGGAAGGCACCACAGACACTGACCAAGCGATGGGAAGTGGGACAGAGCATTGTGTAGGGAAGTGGTGGTACTACCTGGGAGGTGAAGGGGAAGTCAAGGTGGACTTCGACTCAAGTGTGGAAAGAGAGCGAGGGAGGTGGAGGCCAGGGTGGCGTCACGGGCGTAGACTCACATATTGAGGGAAAGACGTGGTGGGGACGTGGAGGAACACCAGAAGAAGAAGATAATCTCGTAAAATCCAAAAGTTTTTAGATACTGTGTAAAGGCATTATGCACGTGTGGCGAGAGGATGGTGCATTATATCGGTGAAAGTAGCCCAGCTTCCAGCGTCCGGGAAAGTGTGCCTTGAACTCGCCCGAGAAAAGCCAGTGCTGGTCTCGGGAGATATGTAGATTCTACCACCGCCGCCACCACCCGGAATATCTGCCAGTCATGGCAAGAGGAGAGGATGTGCCACTGGACCGGTACTGCCAAGGCCGCCACCAGTTGGCAGGGACGGTGGGCGCGATCGCAGTACACGGCGCGCCGTTCCAGTCGACAAAGAAAGGGGTCGGGCAGAGGCGGGACGGAACAGCCAGCCGGCGGAGGAGACGACAAAGGCCGCCGCCGACCAAGCGATGCTGGAACTGGAAGCGCTCTTACGGTAGACAGGAAAAACACAAAAGTAAGCGGCCATTCGCGTCCAGATTGTGTGCCGCAAGCGTTCATCGGACCGATCGGGACGCCGGGGATCGCCGCAACGCGTGTTGCTAAGCTGGGGTTTTGACCACAAGCCCACAGTTCAAGATGGCGGACAAAACGGTCGCCGAAAGAAAGAGGCGAAAGCAAATCCCATTTCGTCGTCGATGCTGCCAATACGGTGTGATGCAGGACGTGGTGGGGTGGGGGGGAGGTGAATG
>JAUUDW010651915.1:0-10608 GCA_032361385.1 Panulirus guttatus | reverse complement strand
ACGAGGACGACCTAGGGCACGTCCCCGAGCCAGAAGTTCCTTACGGAGGTCAGCCAGAAACCTACTACACTCAGCCTGGGTATGGCGGCCACAGGGAGGAGTCCTACGTCCAGGGTCAGACCTACAGATACGGCTCTGAGATCGCCCACGGCTCGGACGACCTCAGTAGCAATCTTAACTCCGAGGTTGCTCGCATGGAGGAGAATCTGCGGCGTCGGATGATGTCTTACGGATCGCGTCAACCCCCGTACGGAGGCAGCCGCCGCACGGAAGTCCGTTACCAGACTCGCTATGTCAATGGCAAGCCAGTGTACGTCAAGAATGTGGAGCATAAGTACGAGAATGGTCAACTCGTGCACAACCGCACCGAAGAGAAGGGACCTGAGGACCTTGGAACGGACGGTATTGCCCACAGGTATGATTCGACCGGGACTCTGATCGGAAACGGTGGTTATTATAACCAACATCAAGAGGGTTATGAACAGGGAACCTATACCTATCCAAGGTACAGGCCAGCTTACTCATATGAAACAGAGGAGCGCCGTCAGATGGCCTCTTCGTATCCCTCGTCCATACACACTTCTTCCTCGAGTCATTATGGCGAGGATTCCAGGCAGACGTCGCATTCTTCGTATCCCACTTACAAACCAAGTTTGTCGACACATTATGGTGGAGAATCCAGACGTTCATCCACCCGTCCAATCTACAGACCTTATATAAGTTCCCAAACTAAGCAGACTGGAGAAACGCAAGAATCCTCATCTTACTATCCCTACAGACCAGCGTTTGGCATTTCCCGAACACAGGAGACCGAGAAAACGCAAGAGTCCTCTTCATACTACCCCTATAGACCAACGTCTGGCAGTTCCCGAACACAGGAGACCGAGGAAAAACAAGAGTCCTCATCATACTACCCCTATAGACCAACGTCTGGCGGTTCCCGAACGCAGGAAACCGAAGAAACTCGAGAAACGTCATCCCACTACGTACCCGAAAGTCCCAGACCGGTATATGGAATTTCCCAGACACAGGAGACCGAGGAAACGCAAGAATCCTCACCTTACTATCCATACAGACCAACGTCTGGCGGTTCACGAACGCAGGAGACCGAAGAGACTCTAGAAATTTCATCCCACTACACACCCAGCCCAATACCCGAAAGTGCCAGACCGGTATATGGAATTTCCCAAACACAGGAGACCGAAGAAACACAAGAATCCTCACCTTACTATCCATACATACCAGTACCTGAAAGTCCCCAAACACAGCAGACTGAAGAAGTTGTAGAAACGACAACTTCCTACCCTTCCTACAGACGTGAACATGCGGGTTCTGCGACCTACTATACCGAGGGGTCTGTGGAAACTTCAACTTCACCGTCCAACAGACAAGCGCCGGGGAGGTACACTCCTTCATACAGGTCAGATTATGAAAGTTCCTCAACACGCTATGCTGAAGAGTCCAGAGAGTCGTCATCATCGCCTCCCTATCGCCCCTACAGACCAGTGTCTAGACGGCCAGATACTGTGAGTTCCTCAACATATTACTCTGAAGAATCGCGCCGCTCTTCACCTTCACACGTTGATGTAACCGAGCAGAGACGCTCCAGCGGTCATAGAGGCTCGGTCACTGCTTCGGAAGACGTGGGAGCAACCGTAGTACAACAGAATGTCAGGAATCCCAGCCCCGACCGTTCCATCACCCGAATTGTCCAAGAGAGCTCTGAATCCGCGCATACCAGGGGGTCTTCCCGTACTTCCTACGTAAGTCCCGACAGCCCATCAAGACCTTCTGGAGGATACAGCGATAGTCAGTTGGAAACCATAGAAGAACATTACCCTCTACAGCCAACCATCCACAGTTCCGGCGGTGGTGCCCGCACACACACTATCGATCTCTCCTCCTCTTCAGCTTCGGGGTCGTCCCTGTCAGATCAGCTCTTGGGACACGGTCGCACTGATCACCGCACTGATACCCAGGAGGAAGAGTTACGTTATTCTGAGTACGATTCTCAGCGTCTTGACGATGACGACACATCAGGTTATAATCGGCAGCACGTAGGCATCCCAGGAGTGATCAGCGGACCGATGACCTCTGAAGGTGATGACGACGCCTACAATAAGGAGCGCTACGACATCAGTCCTCTTGAGGATGGCTACGTACGTCCTTTCCCTAACGTCGAAAATGAGGCTGATTCGTCACTGATACCCACGTTCCCTTCCATTGACAACGAAATCGACAGTAGCGACTTCGGTGTATCGGGCAGAGATGACGACTCGTCCCGTAGAACACCTGGCGACCGTTCACATGGGGTGTCGTCCGGCATCTCCCAGACAGGACCGTATCCTACTTCGACCAGCGGCGGCTCCTCCTCTTCCTCCACTTACTACTACAACAGCACTCACACCAGACAGGGTAACCTCATCGGCCAGGCTGTGCCAGCAGGTGGCCATACTCGTTTTGATTCTACTGGGGCATCGACCAGTGAGGGATCACTGGTTCCCTCAACCTCAGGCACTAGCTTTTACCACTACAACGAAAGCCGTACTCGTTCATCCGTGAGTGGGAGCCACCAGCAGCTGGTGCCAGGGTCGTTATCAGACACCACCTCGTCCTCGTCTACGACCACCTGTGTTCAGTCCAGCGGCTGCATTCCCATCGGTTCCCCACAGTCGAGCTCGCGCCGGACGGAGTACCGTACGACCAGGAGGTACGTCAATGGGCGCCTCGTAGGGCTCACGCATCACCAGCGTCAGTACGAGAACGGCGAACTAGTCCACGAGAACGTGACGAACCACGGCAGAGACGAGCTGGAAGGCATGGACCTCGCCGCCTACGGCGGCAACCAGTTGGAGCTGGCGCAGGGCACCTACCATCCCGGGAGCTACTCGCAGCAACACGAGGTCAGTCAGGAGGAGAAGTACGTCAATGGACAACAGGTATACGATCTCCACCACGAGAAGCTCTTCGAGGACGGCCACCTCGTCTACGACAACCGCACAGAGAAGAACGAGGATGACTTCGGAGTGGCTGGGCGAGGCGGGGTTCCCCCGGTTGCGGGGTCTTTAGAAAATCGGTTCGGTGGTGGTGGGGAAGCCAGCAGACGCGAGATGACGGAGACGCAACAGACGCAGCAACGCACGACCTCCGGCAGAGTCACGGGGGCAGGTGTTAGTCGCTCCTCACAGGCACACCAGGTGAGTCGTGTGTATAGTGTGTGGGGCTCCTGACGGTAATGGCTGTGTTGATACCAAGTTTTATAAAAGAATATACAAGTAAAGTGCTGTTGATGATAAACAAGGATGAATGGTAAAGATAAGGTATGACAAAATTTTTGTAAGTGAATTTTTGACAACAGAATGATAACAGTATAATCCCTGCAAGATCCTGTATCCTCGACAAAACAGCCCCAACCTTTTCATTCTTGATTGTTTGTTGAAAATGAGCATAAACAACATTACGAAAGTGTTCCTTTGATAAGTGGCCCCGTTTTCTTTACCAGCGAGAATAGCTCTTTTATCAAGATTTTCTTTCTTTTTCTTCTTCAAAAGCCTCTGATTCGATGCAAATTACAGTCAGAACAAATGAATAATGTATATTCGATGATTTAACATTAGCATCTTTGGGATTATAACTTAATTTTCAAACGGAAACATTTTTTTTATGACTACATGAAATCATTTAGTCATTATATTAGTTTGATTTATTGTAAACTGCATTCTCTTAAAGCCCTAGGTAATTCTCCTGCTTAGATATCATTCTTGTGTTTCAAATAGTCACGCCACCTGTATTATGTTGTTATTTTTCTGTATGATTTTTGACAGACCGTCATCCCTAGTTGTTAACACAGATGCACTTATTGCTGGTAATTTATAGGCCTCTCCCCCGTTAGTGTCGTTAAATTATGCCGTACGTCGTGGTAGCAACCCCTGTCTCTCTCTCTCTCTCTCTCTCTCACACAAGGCCTGTTGTTGTATTCGCTCCGTCTCTCATGGTTGAAGGTGAGCTGACCAAGTGTCTCTCTCTCAAAACCCAGGTATCGGAAGGGTCGCGTGTGTTGGTGGTGCCGCAGTACAGCTCCCGGCGTTACGAGGAGCGTCGAGAGCAAGAGTTCATCGACGGTCACCCAGTCTACGACCTTCGCCATGAGCGTCGCTACCGCGTGAGTGATCCCCCAAGCCAGGAAGGCATTCCGGGAGAACAATGATGCCACAAACTGTTGAGACACACACACACACACACACACCTGACTTTACCATCCTGCCCCTATCTGTTTAGATAACGAATATAAAGTATTTCATCGCTGTCTTCCACCAGATAACCATCATATCTTTAGTTATCTTTCTTCTATATTCACCACATTTGACTATAGGGCAACAGACTTTATCCAGAGGCTTCACGATATCGCCGTTTGAGCTTCGTCAGCTTGGCACAGGCCATTAAGTTACGTATCACACGCTTTCGTATTTTGTGCTGATTTATTTTCTTCCTCTCTGGCAGAACGGTTCGCTGGTGTACGAGAACAGAACTGAGCTGGACGAAAGTGATCTGTCCGGAGGCGGACACGCCGACGCCCTCCACAACATCCTGGCAGGCAACACCCTCAATACAGCCATGGATTCCTCCAGCGACAGGGCTGCTGGATCCTACGGATCGTACGACCGTTCGCTGGAGGCTTCTCAGAGTAGTGGATATTACGGCAGCGGCTCAGTCGTGTCGCAGACCAGCGAGTCGCATGACGCCTCGTCCGTTCACGGCTCTCTGGAAACTCACGGGGGCTCAGGAACGGTGAGTGGAGCTACTTCTGAAGGTTCCTCTACGGGCAGGACTGGGGCTGCTACCACCACAGTTTTAGGCGGGTCAGATTCACTACGCACCGGATCCGACTCCTCGCTCGGAGGATCAACCGGCTACGGAGGAGGATCTTACGAATCTTCTTCATCATCTGCCTTCAGTTCCGAGTCTTACAGCAGCTCTTCCCAACACCAGGACTCCGCCGGTGGGGTCCTGAAATCAGGATGTCTGTCCTGTGTCCTCCTCGCGGGTTCAGGATACTCCAATCAGGATGCCTCCCTTAGGGCCTCTGGCTCCCTGGGTCGGGGAGCGGTTGGCACTGCGGGGTACAGCCATAAGCAAGAGATGAGTCGCGAGGAACACTATGAAGACGGTCAGCTGCTTCACGGCCGTGAGGAATCCAGGAGGTACCGTGATGGACAGCTGGTCCAGGAAGACCGGCGGGAGTACTCAGACGTCCCTGGTCAGGTAACGCCTTTCTTGTGACTTACGTTGATGACAGGTAGCTCTCCATCAGTAGATGAATTCACAGTTGATGTCTCTCTCCGGGACTAGATAGCCTGAATGACCTTATAATATTCACATTACACTACATACAGTCACTATGTTAGTGTTGAAAGCATTTTACTTTTATTGTTGCGTTGTGGCTTTCTCTATCCTTGTGCGAAAGAAAGAAAAAAAGGGAAAAAGTTTTCTGACAGTGTTTTAACTTTCATTACTCAGGCATCTCGACCAATGGGACTCGACGCAGCCAGGACTTCGTACACATCCTCCTCCTCCTCCTCGTCCTCATCGTCGTCGTCGTCGTCAGAAACCTCAGGGCCAAGCGTGAAGGTCACAGTTCAGGGCAGCACGACAGGTGATTGTGACCCCAACCCATGCCAGCACGGAGGCACATGCCTGGCCGGACTTCACGGCCCCATCTGTGCCTGCCGCTTCGGGTTTAGAGGTCAGTGTTAGGGTGGGCCGTTTGGATGACTGTTTCTTTCCCTACACCTCGAAGCTTTGGAACTCTTTACCCTCTCGTGTCCTTCCCAGGAACTATGACTTGGCACATTGTAAAAGTTTTTTTTTTTTTGACGTCCTCCGAATTTGTGAGTACTTTCTCTTGTCTCTTCTTTTTCCCATTCATTAACCTCTCTGTACTTCCATTAAGGCCCAACCGGAGCCTATAATGTTAAAAAAAAAGTAATTTCACATTACTGATCTTAATAATGTTGGATGTTCTACAGGCTCTGTCTGTACCGAGCTGGACTGTCCCAGAGGATTCTGTCGACGCGGTGGAGAGTGCAGCATAGAGGACGGTGTCCACGTCTGCGCCTGCAAGAGTGGTTACTCAGGCCACAGGTGCGAGAAACGTAACAGGAGGCAAACAAAACGCAACACCCGGAGACACGCCGCCAAGCCCTGATCTTCGTCCTGCACACGTACTTATAATATAAATATACAAAAGACCTGATTGGCCTGCATCAATAATGGACAATGAATACATACATCCAGGCTGCCTTTGCTTCACCGTGGATGTGCGAGTTTTTTTAACATCACCTCGATATTCGAGACAACGAGAAAAGCAAAACTTCTCGTTCGTCACCATCCTTCCTCTAAAATCCGAAATTTCAGCGTGAGAATCGCTTTTAGGTATTTGGTATTCGGGGGAATCAGTAAACACCGGATCAAGGTGTGCGACTGAGCGAAGCACGGAGCTTGTTAGCTAGAACCTCAGGCAGTGAAGTCTCAAGCAGGCCGAGGACCATGTTTGTCACGGAGTGAGAACAGAGCGTACATTTAATATTGATTGTCATCAGTGATATCCAGCAGGTTGTCGTCCAGTACCAAGTGATGAGGACTCAGGGAGGCTTCAATTGTACGATCAGGGAAAGGTGAGGCGCCATCTGTTATCAAGACAGACTTGACGGAGAAATTTGATAATGTATCTATAACGATAATACTCCTCTCTTTGGATAGCACAAGAACAAAGGGAGATTATATTAGCTCGGTCTCAAGCAGCCCCCTCGATTTTTGGTGTAATTGGTGCTGTGTGATGATGATAATTATCCTAAGATCAATGAGCGCACAGTTTGAAAGAATATAATTTTTTGGGTACTTCGATATTGTAGGAAATGAAAATATAAAAAAGAAAGTTGGATTTAACCATAGTATGTAAAACGATACGATTGATGCTTGACTAGTTTACTAGAATCATGGTTTACGAAAGGTTACATTTGATAGGAAGTTGACTATGAACGTGAAAATACTAAAGATGATAATTGTGTATGTGGTGATCATTCATACACCAGACATTATTTATGCAGAGTAATTTATTAGTAATTTATTTATGTTACGTGTGTTGGTAGTCTGGTGTGATGTGGACATAAGGAGGTGCTGCGCTATTATACAGATGTAGCACCATATTCCGTTAACGGAACATTCGGAATTTATTGTCAAGATTATACTATATATATATTAGACCATTTTAACGCATTTTCTATGACTGTATCGAAGGACCCAACTGCTATATACAGATGTCGCTCTGTCGATTGGCGAAGTTTAACGTTATCAGGGTCACATTGGGCGAGTCATCGAACTTTACGCTTTATTAAAGTCTGTGAACTGCCTGCCTGGCTGAGTTACGGCTCCGAGCGATGAGATTATTCAATAATGGTCCATTCTCGTCCAAGTGAATTTTGTGTATGTATATATGTCAGTAACATGACTAACGCCAGTGTTAGCTCTTTTTTTTTGAGTAAATCCACTCGGTACTATTACCATTTTTGATGTTTTTTATTATAATTAATATTATTATATTATGATAATCATTATCATAGATATTAATATAATCATTATTATTGTTATTAATACAAAAGTGGTCATTTCTCAATAGCTGGTTGTAGCTTATTTCTTCACCCTTAGTTCAGACTCATCATTCACCACGTTAACTCATTCACCTCAACACCATTTTCTGTAGCTGACAGTAGTATTCAGCGTCTCATTGATCACCTTGGCTGACCTCACCTGCTCTGAAACCGGGATCTCTTTTCACCTAATGTATTCTCTTAGTCTACTAATCATCTTAGCCTATCACTCACTAACTGTGTAACTGAATGTCCACAGTTGGTGTGTGATTTTGACTCGAAATTTAGTAAAGTTCAAGCGAATTGTGAAACTCAGTTTTCGCGCTGAGTTGTACATATTAGAAACTCGTGAAAGATGCCGGGACCCGGTTTTAGACATGCAAACTTAACAGGTTGTAAAACACATGCGAAGAGATTTTTTCTTTCTTTTTTACAAATAAATGAGTAGAAAACAATGACTTTATTTCCATCCTTGCTGTTCCTAAGTTCACAACAGTGCCATTCCTCTTTACAAACGGTGATTAAGTCAAGATGAGTTTGACTACATTTAAGAGAACATTGGGTGAGACAGACAGAGTTGACACCTGTCCACTTCGTCCTCAACTTCTGTCTTGGTTTTCGTTTCTAATATACCCGCGAAAAGGTGTCCATGTGTTGTTTTACATAACCACCCCCCCCCCCGACCCCGGAAAAAAAAATGTAAACTCAAAGGTGTACGTTTGCAATATGTGGAATGTTTGTATGAAGACAGTAACTGCCATGTAGAATGTTAACTTGTAGATCAAACTAGGTATGATGTGGGATTTTAAGAATTTCTGGATTACGGAACTACTTAACGATCTTGGTAACTTGATGGAACATAGTATTACACTGGATCCGAAAAGAATTGATTGACTCTTTTGTGTTTCACTAGTTTTGTGATGATTGCACTACAAAGTTAAAACTTTAAATACTATTATGTTACTGTCAGTGTTTAATTTTTATTCATTATTTAAATGTTAATGAGCGTCAGTTGCTCGTATGTTTGTTTACAACGTATACCTCGTAGCCTCCCCCCATTGTCATATTTGAACCATCAAGGAGTGATCCAGTGGCTACCTCTGCAGTCACGCCTCTCATGGGAACTTTAGATTGAAAATATACGACAGCATCGTTGCCTCTGGGACAGACTAGGTGGTTCTTCTGGGCAGTGTGACAGTTTTTGGAGAGACAACGATAAAAGGACATGGAAAAAGTGCTAGTGTGACAACTTTAGACGCCTACGAAACGCAGCTGATAAGGAGGGACATGTTCTTACAGGAAATAGATAGTCTCACAATGTAGGGCCTCAGGCACTTACATAATCGACCAGCTTTCTAAAAATGAGGAAAATAGTGGATGGCAGGTGTTCTCGTCCCCTAGGGCCCTTGTATTATAGGAAATGTACCGTACGAGAAATGTTTCATATTTCGTTAATATTCAAAACGTTTTAATACACGGCGAAAATATATTTTTCAGTTTCCATATACTGAAATAAATACATTATAATGTCTGGAAGTGACATGTATTCATAGTAACTATACAGAGAATCTAGGAAAAAAAATGGAACTGCGGTAATGAAATATTTTATATCTACAAAGAAATATACAAAATACGTAATATATTTTTTTTATGCCAGTGGGAGGAAGTGCCAGTTATCACTAGTTCCTACACCCTGCAAATATTTTAGCGAAACCACAGTGGTATCAAAACATTTGTAACTGAACTTAGATATCCGAGGATTACGTCAAATAAACCAGACGGTCCCAAAATGTTTGAACTAAAAGAAAAGATAAAGTTTAAGCGAAATCGAGTGGTTTCGAAACACCTGGGGATGACATCAAAATAACTTTGTATGACGTTATATGTGTACGTTAGATTCACCGTCACTACCCTCACATGGGAACCGCTTTTGGAATGACCTAGTTTATATCTGCCCGGGGAAAGTCGCTTTCTGCAGACGTTAGTGCACCCTCCTTCCACTGCAGTGCTGCAATTATACACTACGGGAAGGTATGTATGGATTCGTCACGCTTAGGTGGATATGGTATGGTCAATCAGTTTCTGGGGGAATTACCAGACATGAAGGACTCAAAACTTAAATATTCACTTTGATGGGCTTTGTAAATCAAAATTGTTAAAACCACAAATTTTACCTGTTAATGTGTGGAAGATGATTTATGAATTCACGCTCCCTACTCGAATAGCTTTGGATACTGAGTGATTTTGTTCAGTAGTGGTAATATAGTGGTTAAACTATAGACTGGAAACGGCAAAACGGAATGTTGAGTATCATTCTTCCACATTAGATGAGGCAATAGTAGTGAGGGTTATGAAGACCAGGAAAAATATGGGTTAATGTAAAAGTAAGTGAAACTCTCGTAAAAGATTAACGTAACCTGTAGAAATTTCAACTATAACTTCCCAAGGTAGACGAGATTTATTGTGAAAAATACGGCGTACTAATATCAACTTTGTTTCTATTAAGAGTGCGAATGGAATGGATGTGGTGGGGTTGATCGGCGGCACGAACAGCCAGCGGTTCCTTTAACAGTTCATAGTCGCAATGAAAGCGTGTAAGGTCGTCCTGAAATGAACATCGGGGTGTTTTAAGATTATCGATTGGTTATAACTTCACGGCCTGGTGATAAAGATTGATAGACCTAAAAAGCCCCAATAATCAACCATCTTTTTTGTTTTTGTTTCCATTGGTGGACAACAGGCGCGATGGTATATTTCGACTGCAGTGCTGAAAATCAGGATAAATCTTGCTGCTTAGATAGGTTAGGTAAGGCATTTAGTAGGTTTTGATGATGTTTTACAAGATCAGGTTTTTCAAGTGTGTCATCTAATTTTACGCCAATTAATCTCGTTTTTTATTTTCATCGTGAAATTCCGTTTTCTATTTTTCAGTTTTAGCTCAGTTTCAATACTGTATTCCCTG
>JAUUDW010651904.1:0-10608 GCA_032361385.1 Panulirus guttatus | reverse complement strand
CCCTGGGGTCGTTCCGTTGAGCCCAGGAGGGGGTGGGGTGGGGTGGGGGTGGCGGGTCGTAACGTTATGCTCAAGGGTCGTGCCGTCCGCTGGGCTTACAGACCGCGCCCTGGCGTCACAAGACCAAACGTCGAGTGCAGACGGTCAAGCGGAAGGCGTCATGGCGTCATTTCCGATTACATCACCAGAGCGACACTCTGGTCAGGAGGGGAAAGGACATGGGAACTCTGCTGAACACACAACTGGCTAAAAGTTGAACCTCCTTCCCCTCCCACACACACACACATCCTCTCCCTTCGGGAATCACTCACACACACACACACGGTCCCACAGCCATGGTGTACAAGGGAAACACGTCCATCCCTGCCCACGATTAACAAAAATGAAGCTAGCATCTGTTTTCATAGTCTTACTGTAGTATCAGTAAGGCAATATCTATTTCTCGGGTGCAATTTGGGAAGTATGAATGCCAGGACTGTCCAAGAGTAACTGATAATATCTCTCGTCTGCACTCTTGTGAAGAGACAGCCTCAGTATTTTCAGTCGTTCCCAGTGGCCCGCATTCTCAACCCCATCAGTGGTGGATGGTGAAAGGTCTTTCGCACACCGACGATGTTGGAGGAGTATCAGCGCCCTAGACAGCGTCAACATTGGGTTCTTCTCTCTTATCTTGAAGGTCCGTGGCATCCAACCTACCTTCCACCTTACTGGGGGAGGGAGAGGAGACCCTACTACGTCAGCCGAAGGTAGTCATCGTCACGTATCATTACCCCGTGGTCTTCTACATTGGTCTTGTCCATGCGAATGTATTCGTTGCAGGCACGTATTACTAAGTTTTTACTTAATTCCTTTGATCATGTGCAGTAACCTGGCGACGATGAGTCTAAGGCTAGTGACAAAAATGACAACAGTTTAAAAAAATTCAATGATATTACTTTAATTGACTATTCCTCCACAGAAAACGTGTAAAAAACTATTTACATAAAAGCCGTCCGTACATGACTGCCAACAGACGTAACTGTTGAACAAAGACGTCTGCTGCTAATCTGCACATTTTTCGTACCATTTAATATTCTCTTCGCCGGCAGACTGGTTCATACTACAGCTGGTCACAACCCAAGTCCCGGGCTTCACATCCCGACATATCCAGTTCTCACGATGACTCAACAGACCAATTGCTGTGGCTGTCACACACATTTTCCTGCCCAGTACATCATCCTATGGTCAAAAATAATCATCCGGTCGCTTTCTACTACGCTATTCTTCGAATATATCCAATATTTAATGTATTCTTCGAACATATCCAATTTTCCTGAGTATTTCTTTGAGCTCATTTTTTTCTCTCTCAATTACAGGTCCACATTATGCACTGTTTACATTTCCCCTTCGTGAGGCGGCAGACACCGGGGGTCATAACTCAGCCTTGTGTGTGTGGCGACCCACTAGGATGGTAGACGCCCCCCCCCTGATAAACTTGTCATACATTACTGCCAGTACTGGTGGCCTCATCCGTCCCTGGTAACTCCAGGTCCCTGGCAACAAGTACTGGTGGCCTCATCCATCCCTGGTACCTCCAGGTCCCTGGCAGCCGGTGCTGGTGGCCTCATCCACCCCTGGCACTACCAAGTACTTGGACGACAGTGTCACGGACACTCTCCTCCTGTGGTGGCTCCCGACAAGAGGAGCACCTGCCTGGCAAGGAGCTACGTCCCCCGTGGGAGGTGGCCGTGGCTGCGGCTGACCACCAGGGAGGGAGCTAGACTGGCGAGGCCAGGCGAAGCGCTCACCGGACGGACAGCAACGAGGGTTAATTGGTGTGAGCCAAGCCCGCACCCACCCACCCCTCCACCACACACACACACACACACCCTCCACCACACACACACACACACAAACTCCCTCTTTCCCTATCATCATCGTCCCTGCCACAGCTGACCTTGCCCTCCAGCCACAACCTGCAACCTCACACACTACACGAGTTCCCCGATCACTACCCCCTTCCTAGCCACATTAGCCACACACACACACCCCTACCTCTCACCTCCGCCGCTGGACCACCACATCTCCAACCAATGTGGCAACTCACCCGCGGCGATCGTACAGAAATAAAATGAATACTCTCACACAAGGTCGAGTTTGGTTGGAGTGTATCTGATGTGCCTGACTCCAGTAACTCCCAGGACAGTGGGTTTCACGTGTGATAAAAGCGTGAGACTTCAGAAGACCAGTGACAGTCGACAGGCCCTCGGCACCACACTATCCAGCACCAGGGGCCAACACATACACACACACACACACACGTGTGTTCTTGTGCTCCTAGAAAGCCTCTGAAACTGTCCCTCATTGGAGGGTGACTAAAATGATAAATCTACAGGCAGGAATAAGGGGGTGGCCTCCTTCACTAGAAACAAGATTAATTGGCGTGCCGCAGGGCTCAATATTAGGCCCACTGCTGTTCTTGGTGTATGATGATGACTAGCTTAATGGACTGGAATCGTATCGAAACATGTTTGTGGATGATGCCCAAGTCATGAGGGAAATAATGATATTGGCTAAGTCAGCCTACTGGGGAACCTGGACTGCGTCAGCCTGCAGGGGGACCTGGACTGCGTCAGCCTACAGGGGGATCTATACAGCGTCAACCTGCAGGATACCTGCACTGCGTCAACCTGCTGAGGAACCTGCACTGCGTCAGCCTACAGGGGGACCTGCACTGCGTCAGCGTACAGGGGGGACCTGGACTGCGTCAGCCTGCGAGGGGACCCGGACAAACTCCAAAGCAGTTCAGATAAATGGATGATGAGATTCAGTCCCAATTCCACGAAGGATGAGACAGAGTGGCAAGCTGCGGTGTGGTTGTTTTCTACCGCGAAATGCATCACAGGAATCAGTAAGCGAGAGAGAGAAACTGTCTGCTAGCAGATACATGGATCGCACTGGAACATACGGTCGAGGACGGTATCTTGAAATTACTCGCTACTTAGGTCAGGAGCAGAAAGAGCTGACGGGGAAGGCACAGGGACAGGCAACTGAAGATGGTACCTGCATTAAGAGAAGTGAGCGGCAATGAGAGGTTGAGAGAGAGAGAGAGAGAGAGAGAGAGAGAGAGACGGGGAATCAGTGGGGGTCCTTCAGTTCTTACGTCAACTGGATGGCTGGGAACAATGCTTCAGGAGATGTGGCACCACTTAAGTAACCAGAGGCCATAACATACAGCTGGGTAAACACCTATGTCAGGAAGGAAGTTAGGGAGTAACGGCTCACAGTGTTGGATGGCTGGAGGGAGCCAACTCATTAATGAGGCAGTGAATGCTGCCAGTCTACAATGGTTTAAAAGGCTACTTCATGGCACATGAGTTCAGGATGGCCCCATGAGTGTACAACTGTCTCCCTGCACTGGTCAAATAGGTAATTACATACACGTTATCATCACTACACGGGCCTCCTTGGTGTAGTAGTTAGCGTTACTGACCATGAATCAGCACGGGCCAGCCTTCACCCAACCCAGGTGTTCATCCTCCTCTCGGGGCTGGTCGATAAATGGGTACCTGGCTGAGGTTGGTGTGTGTGTGTGTGTGTGCGCGCGCGCTCGCGCGTGCACACGAATGTGAAACTCTCCCCCGTAACACACACAGATAGTAATCACAGAAATACACACACACCATACAGCAATTCCCTCTTGTTAGCTGTGTGTAAACAAGGTGAATTAGTCAGCACCGGAAGTAGTCGGGAGAGACGGCGTAGCACATTTCACAAACCATTTCCTGCCAGGTCCAAGCTGTTGAACCTGCCAACCTTAACTACTGCCAAGTGCGGCATCTGTGTATATGTCTAGCCCAGCCCTACCATGATCAGCCCTACCATGTCTAGCCCCAACATGCCCGGCCCTACCATGTCCAGCCCTACCATGTTTAGCCCCACCACGTCCAGCCGCGCCATGCCCGGCCCTACCATGCCGGGCCGCACCATGGCAGGAGACACCAGTAGCAGGGTCATGGGATGTGCGCGTCTCATGTTGGCTAATGTCCCAGCGGCCTCCTTTGTGTGAAGCGAGCAATGACGGCTGGTAACCACTGCTGTGTGCAGCTGAGTTGGATGGTCACCTGGCAACTACTGCTGGGTGCAGTTGATGTTGACTGCATTCCTAGCAAGTGCTGCTTTGTGCACCTGATGACGGCTGGGCCCCTAGCTACAACCGCTGTGCGCAGCTGATGAAAGCTGGTCCCCTAGAAACTACTACTGTGTGCAGCTGGTGATGGATGATCACATGGCAACTACTGCTGTATGCAGCTGGTGATGGCTGGTCGTCTGGTAGCCAGAACAGCTGTACCGGACTACTCCGGATCTGCTGATAAGAGTGTCCACCTCTCGTACATGTCGGCGGGAAAGATAACAGCATAACAAAACATATTTTGTACCAGCTTGTGTTCATGGGGACCCGCCATGATCTGCTGGTTCATGGTGGGCAGATGAATCATTCCCACCATGACCTGCTGGGTCACGGTTCAAACATGTTACCTAACTTGATACTAATTCCCTGAAGACTAACCTCCGTGGCCCACCCCTTAAAAATTACCTAATCTCAGCCCACACAGCACAGAGGTCAGAGTCTGCAACTTTCGGCTGCACCAATTTACAACTTCTCCCATGCCCTTTAGGAATCACTTCTCCTTCCACACCCGGCCATCATCTCTCACTTCCATAGGCCACAGCACTCCAACCAACCCACCACACGTACAACATTTAAAGTTTTAGCAAACACAACATTCAAACTGGTATCATATGGGACTACTGCTGCTGGGGAGGACGGTTTATTGGGAGTACTACAAGGAACGGTATCAGCCTCAGTGCTATTAGTAATAATGATAAACAGAGAAGTAAAGCAAAGTACAGTCAGATATCCTACAGACGACACGAGAGTCTTCAGTCTAAACACAGACAAAGTATTTATGATTGTATGGGTGAAGGGCACATATCAAGGGAAGGTAGAGGCAAGTATAGACCGAGCAGTGGGTACAGTACATCGACACAGGAGGGTGACAGGTGGGCCCAGGGACCTAAAGGGGTCCCACCCCGTCAGGATGGAGGGAAGTCTAGGATACAGGATAGTGAGTGATGCTGACAGCAACATAAACAACGTGTGTAATACACACCAAGTTTAAATCGTCATACATGTACAGAACATAACTAACAGATGAGAGGACAAAGATGAAGAAATCCTAAATGAAATTTACAAATGGACAGAAGAGAACCTGACGGACTTTGTAAAAGAAATATTGAGTGACTTGGTTACGGAGTCATTACCATTACGTAACCCACCACAATTCACCCATCCTCCTGGGAAAGACATAACGAAGAATACGTTAAAAATCATGGAATCATCATACTGGAAAAAAAAAAACAGGGATCACATCGGTAAGACAGTGCTATCAAGTAATGTGTGACGGGATCATGAGAACTTTCGCAACGAGAGGGAAAGTGTTCACTGTGTAAAGAAGCACACTTGAGTAGTTGCGTCGTCTGGTTAACAAAGCAAGCAAGCGCAATCAACACAAAAGAACACTCAGTCACATTTCTCAAGGCAAACAGAGGGAATGGAACTCAACAGCCAAGGAAGAAATATAATCTATGCGTGGCTGCAAAATGTGGGCATCAAGAATACTGTTCTAAGCTTCATGGAATATAACAAAAATATCAGACAACAACTTACCAGAGTACGCAAAAAAATGCTATTCAAATTACTATCAAGAATTATGAAAAAAAAAAAAGCCTGGATAAACCACGGAAATATTGTATATAAAACTTGAAATGTGGTTGGAGTCAGTCCCAGATGAACAAAGGATGGGTAAGGACATTATCAGAGCAACGGCGGGGAGAGGGTACTGTTCATCAAGCAAAATGTGCCGTGGGCGATACGGCAAAAATCTCGCCGTGAATCCTAGAGAATGAAATACGAAAACAGCCAACGCTGAAGAAAGAACAAAGACTCAGCAGGCAACCTGTCCCTTCAACCCTTAGCCCATGGGCCAGACGTCTGCCCTGAGGCGGGTCTCATCCCAGCCCCCGGCCCGGACCTTCACTTCCAGTACTACTTTTATATAAACATCCTCAACACACGAAACCTAAACAAACATCGCATTTACGAGGTTTTTCTCGTCTCGTGACCTCGAATTTGTGCAGGAGTGGCAAGTGGTCGCACTAAAGAGGTTATATATCTCCGGCCACCTGCTACAGCCCCGCCTCCCGGTCTCCCCCCCCCCCCCGCCCCCCCAAGACCGTTACCGAGGTATTTCCCAGGACGAACAGCGGGGCAGGAGGGGGGGGAGGGGGGGTTCAGCCCGCGCGCACAACCTGCCCCGCAGTTAACACCGAATAAATAAACTAAATTCACGAATAAATAAATACGCAGCGTGGGAGGGACGTGAATGGCTCAACAACCCACGGCCGTGAGGACCTCCTCCCACCTGACCCGTGGCCACACAGACACAAACAAACAAACATAATTTATCAGTCTTCCTCGATAGGCGCGTAAACATGGCGGCATGACGCACATACACACGGACGTACAACTGCGCTCTACCGTCGCCAGGAGCCTTGGCGACCCTTACCCTCGATGACTCAGTCTGGTTCACCAGAAAACAAGACAATAAATATGGCTACCGGGACCAGCGTGAGAGGAAGGACATCACCATATATATCCCCGGCTGATGTGGGTCAACGCATAGAAAATGGAATACTCTCGATCACCAGACTTACTCCGACCCCTTGATAGCGACCCTCGAGCGCGACGGGTTGGCCCTTGAGCACGACGTTTCGACCCCAGTGAACGACGGCTCGGCGCCTGAAGCACGACTACGACCACTGGGGTTAAGATGCCCTGGCCTTGGCCATGACCTTCAGGAGTTAGGTCAAAGGTCAGGTCAGCATACGTAAATATCATACCCCTTAACCTGACAACACCGTAAGGACTGCCGGCAAGAATGCCAAACTTTTACGTAACTTATTGAAGTTAAAAGTTTACGTGGGAACTCATCATGACGGTGAAGTAATCACTCAAATGTCCCAAGACTCAATGAGCCCAGCCCTTGCGGGGTGAGGGCCGTTGGGCAGGTATGGCAGCGGGGTGAGGGCTGGTGAGAACTGGGATAAGTAAGTACTGTAACAGGGTGAAAGTGGGGTACCCAGCTGGCGGACCAGACTGCTGAGCCAAGCAGAGGAGGGAAAGCCATCCAGCATCTCTCTCTCTCTCTCTCTCTCTCTCTCTCTCTTTCCCTGACACACGCCTTCACCCCCTCACCCAACCTGGCCATAGACCCTATGGTTTCCTGCTTGCCTGTGTGTGTGTGTGTGACAGATACTCACCCACACGGAGAAGAATGCAGTCTGAATAATAGCAATACACAATATCATTTACACTCCGGTGCCGCTCAATGCGACGTTACAGATCTTAAGGACCCGTTGCAGGTAGACGGTGGTCCTGACCTTCGCTACAGGTCATAATCCTCCACGGGCTCACCGCAGTGGACCTGGCGGCCACGCCCACTCAACTTGCCGCACAATAAATAACCCTGCGGTAGCCACCTGCATCAGTCAAGGTGGAACACTTTCTCCCGCACGGTACAGCGCGCCTGCGTCCGGAACGTCCGGCATGAGACTAAAGGTTCCTCTTTAACAAAATAAAACACCTTGGGTCGTCTTCATCGCCAGTAGCAGCCCTCAGTGACTCCAACGCCTTCCTCTGCGGCCACTGTTCTCGCTGGATCTCAGTTACGCTTCTCCTCTGCAGCTAAAATCCGGGAGAACCACCGCATAATCTCCAGACTTCTGAATCTGGGCTGACTCCCATTTGCCGCACCGGCTGCAAGGCCATGGGACCTCGGTAACTTCTCTTCCCTCCCACTACACAACTCCGAGACCTCGGCATACCGCCTCTCCTGTAGCTGCACCATGAGACCCTGGCAACGACGCACCTCCACACCACGGGACTCGAACCATGCCTCCCTTCATAATCTCGCCAGACCTCATCTCAGCAAATCCCTGCACCATCTCTTTTCTTCCCCACATAATCACAAACATCAGTCGTGTTTCCGTATCTCTTCAAGGCTCAGTCAAACACAGAACACCTTACACACTCAAAGCTTAACTGGAAACCGCTAAAATGTATATCCAAACCAGTTTATTCAAACTGTATGTACAAGCGTCCTAGTACATGGATTCCAAGCTCGATACAGGGCATTCAAGCGTTGACCTAATCCACGTTACATAGGAGAGACAGTACATGTACGTGGAACCGTTCCACGCTGCATATGAGACAGAGCACGTGTGCGTGGAAGAAATCCACTGCGCACGAGACAGTGTGTGTGTGTGCGTGGAACCAATCCCCGCTATACATGCGTGCCTGGAAGCAATCCGAAGCCATAATAAAAGGTATTTCCTGTTTTATACTGTGAGCAGTGCGGCGACGGCCGTGTCCATGGCCCGGAAGAGGTCGCTGGCTATCTCCAGCTTACTACCAACAACACACCAGAGCCACCTTTTTCCTAGTGTGTGTGTGTGTGTGTGTGTGTGTGTGTGTGTGCGTGTTGACCTATTTGTACTGTACGAAGGGGGAGTTCTACACTCGTGGGGCCTCATCTCTCGAACATTCTTTAATGCTGTCTGCATTAACCATGTCCTCAGTCACCATATTCCATTCATCCACCATCTTTTACTATAAAAGTAATGCCTTACAGCCTTTTTTTACCAAATTTTTTTGCTTAATTTCATGTTATGATCTCTGGGTGTTCTATCTTTGCAATTTTCGAAGAACTGTTCATTGCTCACTTCTTTCCGCTAGTCTAAAAACTTAAAGATCATGATCATGTCATCCCTTACCCTTCTCTCTTCCAAGGCGGACAAATCTATGGACTCTAACCTCTCCCAGTAACTCAGCTTTCTTAATTCTGGTACAATCTCTGTCTCCCGTCTCCTTGTGCTTCTTTAAATGCTGTGGCCAAACTTTAAAGCATATTCCAGTTCTGGCCAAATGTACGATGCGAAGAGAATCCTCCTTATCAGTGCACCTGAATGCAATTGTAATATTCTTTAGTGGATTCAAATATTTGCCAGTTCACCTACAGTGGGACACGTGACAGGTTAGGCACGTCCTTCTCACACACACATTCCTGCAGTTTGTTTCCTGCTGGAGAATAACTGCACTAAGGCCTTCTTTCTCTTTGTCACATAACTCGTCAGTTTGCATTTCCTCCAATCTAACTTCATTAAACATGCATCAGACCAACTTTGGAGTCTGTTTAGGTCCCGTTGTAAGTTGGCGCGATCCTCCACAATCTTCACTACTTCCCTCATGGCATTGGCATCATCCGCAAACATACTCATGTACGAGTTCAGTCCTTCTGGCAAGTCATTTTCACAGATCAAGAAGAGCTATGGTCCAAGGACTGAACCCTGCGGAACGCCATTGGTGACCTCAACCCATATGGATTAGACTTCTCTGACCTGTGTCATTTGCTCTCTTCCCCCAAGGTAATTCTCTACCTACTGTGGGAGTTCCCCTTCCCATCCTTACTCATGCTTTCGGTTCCAGTTTCCTCACCAACTTCCAATGTGACACAGTGTCAAGCGCTTTCTGGCAGTCCAATCAAAGACAATTCACCGAACCTTCTCTTTTCTAAAAGAGGACTTAATTTTTCATAAAACTATATAAACTCTTATATTTATGACCTTGTCCTCAATTCTTGCTTTCTCTCCTTTTGGTCGTTTCTCCTTTGTAAGCGGTCATCCATTGTCCCCTTATTATCTTTTCCAGCACCACACTCCTGAGAAACACAGGTCTGTAGTTCAGCTCAACTTCTTGCTCTTCCTCTTCACTCCCTCGACACTTTACCTTCCTCCATCACGTCGAAAGACATTCCAAGTGGCTCGTCAGCCATACCAGTACACATGGTTTAACCTCATCGGGATCACCAGCTTTATATGCATCAAGGCACAATGGTAGTCTGTTTATGTATATTCTAGATATTTCAACGTTTTCCCTGTCCCATTTCACTGGTTCCGGCGCTACACTGCCTTCCGTCATGAAAGCATTTTTGAACCTGTGGACAGTTGGAGTTCTTTACATATCTATATCATCCTCTACAGCCCTTCCCGTGCTTCTGTAACTAACAATATATTCCTGATGAATCAAGGAAAAGTTTTGGATATCATTTGCCTTGTCTACAACATTCTTTTCATAGTTCCTCTTTTCTTCCTTTCTCATCTCTCTATACTTGTGTCCTGCTCTCTTATACCTTTCAAATGCTGACTGGTTGTAGTGCCGCCTGTAGCTTCTCCACAGCACAGAACTAAACTTATCTGCTTTTTCTTTTTAAGCAACTTTCACTGAACCTCTCTCTCTCTTTACTGAGACAATCCTACTGTATTTGCTTTAGCTAAAGGCGCACCCAGTGTTCCCCTGTGTAACTACAATTTGAGTGTTACAGGGAGAGAGTTTTATAACCGTCTCTTCCCTTTGTATATACGTTTATAGGCCTTTATTTGTATGTACATACGCGCACACACAAGCCTCAGCCAGGTAGGTGTGTGTGTGTGTGTGTGTGTGTGTGTGTG
>JAUUDW010651892.1:0-10688 GCA_032361385.1 Panulirus guttatus | reverse complement strand
CGGGGTGCAGTACACCCTGGACGTGCTGCCAGCACCAGCGTCGAGTGAGGAGGGTGTAGCGGGTGAGGGCGGGAAGCTGGCCTCCTCTGTAAGGGTGGAGGCCAACCTTCTGCCCTGGCTACTGGGTGGAGGGCCGAACCAGCCAGCCTGTCTGGACCCCACCCTGGCTTCCCGGGCCGCCCACACCGCCCTACACCACCACCCACCACCAGCTGGCGTCTCCCTCACCATCCTACCTCCACCATCAGGTATGTCCTAGGCTTACACTGCCTATAGCACTCACCATAGCCACCATATTATACCCACTATAACTACCGATCCCACTCTCACCGCTGCTCTCACTCTCACTAACACTATTCCATGGTCATTTCCGCTCTCACTCTCCCTTCACTCTGGCTCTGAGCCTGACTCACGAATAACATACACATGGTCTTGATATAGTTATTAGAGGACAGACTTGGATGCTACCTAAGGAATGAACTTAGAAAGACTTAAGGCTTAGATAAAGGTCTTAAGATTCATTAAGCATTTAGAGACTGCCTTGGAGTAGACAAAATTTGCGTATTGAAAGATTTGAGGTTAATGTCAGGTAAGAGTTAAGAATATGATGAGCAGAATGTTATCAACACGTAGGTCTGCATTCCTTAACGTCCTGATCCTGAGTCAACTCAGGTCTAAGCAGAGATGGAAGCATTTCGGACAAAGATCTGGACTCAGCCCAAGATATTTCATCATATACATACTGAACGCTAATTTTATTGCCGTGATAGATACAGTCAGCATATTCATCCTCTATTAAAGATTCGCTACAAGTTAGCTTCTCCTGAATTGCATTTCCTCATAAACTAATTCAAGGACCCCGAGTAACTGAACTTTGGAGTTGTATCGGAATGCGCTTTGTTATGTTTGTTTACATATGACGGAGAGACGACCTGGCGACAGGCGTCAAGTGGAAGTACTTGTCCGCTTAAAAACGGCCCTAAGTGCTAAGTGAAAGTACCTGCATCAATCGAACATGGCTGCAAATGTGAAGTGTAAGTATTGCCTCAGTTTAACATGGTTTGGAGCGTCAAATGTGAGTATTGCCATTCATGAGAAGGAAAATATGGTAAGAAAGTCAGATTGTATTCTCTGAAGTAATGAATTAGTTTCAAGGGGAACTCTGTAGTCGCTGGGTTCTGTACTGATTACCAGGATAGCTACTGTAATATAAGGACACTGCATTATCAGAAGGGTACTGTATTACTGATAGATAACGTAATGTTTACTACGGGACTGGTACTATAATGCATTAATCCCGAGGATAATGTAATAACTACCACGTAGTTTTATCCACAGTAGTACTGTATTAGCAACGAGTACAGTGTACACCACTACAGTGCCACAGTTACCATAACAGTGATGTATTGAAAATAAAAGTATTGTATCAACCACTATATTTATGTCCCTGACACTCGCCATGTTAAACACCCAGAGTAACAAAGAAGCCACAGACAATGACTGAACCCTCGATCCTGTATTGTCTGGCGGAGTTGGGTAATTAAAATGTACGTGGCGAACAATGGCAGAATGATTGACGGGAATCGGGTACTGCCGGCACCAATCAACGTGGTGGGTTCTAATACTACTTGTACTGCTACAGCTTGTGGTACTTCAGAGAGTTCTTATAAGCAAAGCACCATAAGAATCGGAACAGATCGTCTTTCCACTACATCTGCTATGAGAATTGCCATAACCACCACAATGAATATAGTAATGGTATTCATGTAGGGAGAGAAAACTTTCTCCACCGACAATAACTCAAAGAAAAACAAAAGGAATAGAATATTCCCGGTGAATTCCCACTAGTAGGGCAATTATTCCTCCCCGAGTGAGAGAAAAAATGGCTAATTTGTGGCGTTTTGTGGTAAATTGTCTGCCACCCTATCCTGCCTTGCTCCCCCGGGCAGCGAGAGGCCAGGACCACAGTCTCCGTCCCGCCGTGGTCCTTCTGCCTTGGTTTGAGTTGGTAGGCCTGGGTTGCGGTAGGTTGGCACCCTTGTGCATTCATACGTTGGTATCCCTGTATCGTCCGATGACACAATATGGCCACCAAGTCCCGAGTCCGCGAAGAGATGCTGAGGTTTAGCAGCTGCCGTTTACCTCCTGTTTTGAATCTCAGACAACATCTGGAATATTTTCATCTCACGCCTACTTTTCCTACAAAACAAGTTCTTGAAGGTTTGATTCCAAAGTTTGTTTAACATGTATTTACCATCTATCTAATGTTTACTGTAGTGTCGGAAACAAGCTAACTATTTACCGGAGACTCGAGACGAGAGATGATGTAGCTACGCCTCGGGTAACACGTGCGCCCCACGGACGGTGACGGTAAACATGTGGGAACCAACTGGAACGAACTATACAGAATGAGGAGATTTCTTCCTCTCGTTTAAGTAATGCCATGTGATGGAACATTTATCTTTAGTTTCTTTTCCGGTAACGTCCAGATTAGTCTGCGGCATTCACGTCTACTGTGCCTGCGGGAAATAGTCCTTATACCGACCTTACATGCGAGTTATTTTGGGATGTGGTATCGTGGTCCCTCTTCCGGAAAATAGCCTTTAACTCTCGGCACGTGTGGGCTACTATTACGTGCGTTACCCACAGGTAACTTTACTAACAAAATAGTCTTTATGCATCCCGTAATACGGCCCATATAAGCAGCAGCGCCGTTATTTACGACAGAAAGGATCTTATGATCTGGGTCAGAAGGGCTGGTATAGCACACGGTAAGCAGACCAGCGAGAAATAATCCTTATTCTCTAGCAGAAACCTACAGTTGAAAATAATCTCTATCTAGATCTATATAAAGGCGAGTATAATGTCTGACGACAACCAGAGACTGCCAGCAGGATGTATTCCTTATCCCTATGTAATATATGGCCTAGTATTGCCTGTCATCCTCTTATTTCCCAGCTGGTCTTTATCCTGCCATGACATACGGGCGCATGTTGCCTGTAACTGACCACAGAGGGGAAGTGCCACTCATTTTTCGGGCTAGTTTAGCTTTCAGTGAATACCTGTTTGCTCGTATAAAATACGGGCTACATTAGCAAGCGCTATGTAATAGTCATCTTGCTAGGGAGACACAGACCCTGTCTCTCTGTGATATACGGGTCAGGATGGCCTGTAGCACTCACCGATCAATGTGACAGCAAGAAATAATCTTTACTTCCCACTACATCCGTGATAGTATAGCCTGCGGCTTCTACTCGTTCCCGGCTGGGCAGTCTTAATCTTCTCCATACATACGGGCTAGAATAGCCTGTTGGGTTCAGCAGGTACCATATCAGGGTACTAGTCACTATTCCTCCCGACGTAAGGGTCAGAATAATCTTGTTGGGTCCAGTAGTCACGTTGCCAAGGGAAACTAGTCTCTATTCCATCTGACCTAAGGGTTTATTTCATAATCTGTTGGGTCAGCTGTCACCTTACCGGAGCGAGGGGGGAACTAGTCTCTATCCCTACTGACCTAGGGGTCAGCATCGGCTGCCAGGCTCCCTGGGAAAGCTATCGCCTTCATTTCCCATCTTCAGGAAATTCCTTGGATATCGCTGGCTCAGTTCTGCCGGGAAATTACCGGAGATTAATATTTGACGTACTGAAGAAGTCCTACGTGGATGTCCCACCCACCATGTTAATGTCGCCACCTCCCATATTACCATGTTTCACCTTTCATGTTAATATATCACCTCCCATGTTAATGATTCCTACTCCATGTTAATATCCCTCACCTCCCACGTTAATAAACCTTCACCTGCAGTGTTAATTATCAGAGGTGATTTTGGGAAGAACGAAAGTTGTGTAGGTGTTCTTGTGTTCTGGTGCGGGGGGTGGGGGGTAGGGGGGCGAGGGTACTGAGTCTGCGTCAATGTCTGTTCGTATTACAGACAGACAGATTCAAACGCACGCACGCACGGACAGACTGGGACGTTAACTAGCCAGGTGTCAAAACAGCGCAGCTGGAGATTGAGGTCACAGTCAAGAGTCAAGTCTCTCTTGGCTCCGGGAGGGCTTGTTGACACTGTCCCTCCCGCCTCCGCTACCACGGCGGCGGTGGTAAGTCAAACGTGGCTGGCGTCCACCGTAGACTTCTGGGATCACGAGTCGCTCCTCATTTTTTGTGGATATTCGTCCCGCCGTTCCCTCTCTCCTCCTCTGCCTCTCCCTCCTTCTCCCGTACTCTCACTCACTCTCTCCCGCGCCGTCCGTCCGTAAGCGCCAGCAATGCGCTCCTCCAAGATGCGGCTGAAATGTCGAATCTCAAATTGAAACCAAAAATATCTTCGTGTTATACCAAGCATCATCCTGGTGTTCCCCTCCTCGACTGCTGAAGTTCTCCACCCGTTTCGGGTGTTCTTCATGTCCTGGATAAGAACATTCAATCCGTCGGAGAACGTACAGCATACGGTCATATAGTTATGTGTTTTAAGTGTACATTTAGCTGCATGGGTAGGTTGTTGGGGTGTGGATGGCTTAATGACCTCCCTTGGGTCAACAATCATTACACCAAACAACAGGCAATTAGCGGAGCCTGTCATGTAATCCCTCAACAGGTCATATGACCCAGACTCGTCCAACATGCGGGGAGCCGGGACACGTTTTCCATCGCAGGATTAGGTTTTGGGTTGCAAGATATCCACCTCGTGTGCCGCGATGACACTAAAGGATAGCGAAGTGATCATTAGGATTCAGATTAGAGTTGGATCCCCAAACATCGCCAGAAGTCTGGCCTGGTGACTCTTGAGAGGTCATCGGCCGTCGAATGTAGTCATCCAGTCAGCGCAATTGGCGAAGGTCCGTCAACGAGTGGGAGAAGTGCTTTATGTTGGCGACCTGTCTTGGGGGGGGGGGTGTCAGGCTACTGCACCTCTCTCTCTCTCTCTCTCTCTCTCTCTCTCTCTCAGTTCAAGGTTTTGAAGGTGATGAAGACACATGCGAACAACTTATCAAAAATCTTTTAAGTGAAGGCAGACGCGGGTTTGTGCTGGGTAAAATACACAAAATCATCAACACTTGACTTCTATAATATTAATGGAACTTCATGCACAATAGACAACAGACGTTGTATTCTCGACTTTCCTGAAGCTTTTGACAAAATATTGTAGAAATTTTATGAAGGTATCGAAACAATATAGTATGATGATATTAGGAAGTTGAATGAAAGAATTCTTAACTACGAAAAAAATCAAATTACTAGAAGCATGTGTGAGGAGGAAGGCGTCCAGTACTCCCTCTCTCCTCGTGCCTTTGCCAAGGTTGTCACATCCATTAACAAAGCAAAACTTAAACAAAGTCTCGACCATATGTAGCGCCGGAAGCAGCAGCGGTAGTAACATGATTTCCATATATGCCGGGGCCGCGGGCCAGACGCGCGCCAACAGAGGGCAACAGGCGGCAGCAGCCCGGCCCGTCGACCACCCGGTAAAATATTTCAGATCACTTGTCGACTCGGGAGAATGTCGGGGGCGGGCGAGGGGAGGCCGACTCCCTCAGCAAGATGGTTGTTCTTGTTAGAGCAGCTCGCCTCCAGCGGCCGGTCTGGACAGCGGTTGTACTGGGTTGTAGTGTGTGTGTTGCGGTGGCACCGCGGTTGTGAGTCGATGGGCGTTCTGATTCTATTTCCGTGTGTGGTTCTGGTTGTAAGTCGTCATCGCGAAAGACAAATTAACTCGTGGAAGACGAGTATGCCATCTTTCTGTGTGGCCTAATAAATGTCTTCCCGCCACTCGAACGGGAATTAAGAAAGTTGGGACACTAATGAAGAAGTTGGCCATAAAAAACATTTCAAAGTTCAGAGCGAAAACTAAACTTTTTCCATTACAGCTTCAGCTGCCGAACCTACAGCGAGTCTCCAGCTAATAGCCAGCTCGGCCAATCATGGCAAATCTGTATCATTACTTTATCTTTTTCGTAATGGTTTGCGTACGTAGATAGACAGGCATTGCTTGAGAGCTGTTGCTTATGAAGAAGTCTGCCAGTAGTCGGATGAGAATGTATGCAAATTCATGAATATTTATTGACGTGCGTCTGACCGGCAGCCAATCAGTGAGGCAACAGCGTCACCCCAGCGAGGTGTACACCCGTGCACAGGGTCCGTCATCAGCAGCGTGGAGGGAGGGGCAAGAGACAAGGTTTACCCCGCTGCCTGAGGTGGAGAGCGCCACCCGTGGGCGGGGCGGTCAGGCCCCGAAGCGGGCGGTGCGACCCTTGAGCACGATGTTCCCACCCTTGGGCATGATGGGCGGGGTCGTAAGAGCCATTACACCCTTAAGTCGTATTCAGGTTAAGAACTGTATTGAACACGTCCCAGTATTCGCAAGTATCTAGGAATAACCCAAATCCAGCTGTGTGAGATTGTACAAGTATTTACATTTAAATGCTCTGCCTGAGCCATGAAGCCATGTGTACCGTACATTTGGCGGCCATATTAAAAACTTTTCCATTAAGAGTTCCATTCGCCACTCCTGGGCGTTATCCTCTTACAGGTATTCCAACGCTGTGATACTCTACCATCGAAATCGTATTGTGTGGTGTTTACTATTCTATATATGTATTTGAAATTATTCATGTTTATAAAATATTTCAATTCTTTGTTTTCGATATGCATAACGGTGGCCATTTTGTTTGATTGCCTAGAAATCTTGTCGGTTGACTTTCTTTATAAAATTTCACTCGTACTACATGTTTATATTAACATCCGAAGTTTATTTACAACAGCCAACTCCATTAAAATACATGACATGACTGTCAACAGCGGAATTTGTTTAAATGTTTGCTAGCGTGGCAATGCTAAGTACCTTACACTGTTCGCATCAGTAGAAGAAAAGTCGGCTTCGGCTTCATGTTGTTACTTAGAGCCACATGTATGGACATATATTACAAGGCTTCCAAAACCTTATTGAGTTTTTTTTTTACTAACATCAGTTAATTACTGTTTCTGATTTATTTTTCTTTATTTTTTGAGAGTACCACTGTTAAATAACCTTCAGTCAGACAGGATGGGCCTGTTTTTGAATTTCTCTAACTTGGAGCTCGGAGGTTTGGTCGAAACTTGACCACATTGTCTCGTTAAGTGGTAGATTGGTATCCCTCTCATCTCCCAACTCCCTGTGTTAAGCTGCTACTCGTTTCCTCACCTACTGAACCGGAATTTTGAAAGTAAATATTCGATTCATTGACTAACAGCATCTTAAAGCGAGAAATTTAGTAGATCATTAAGCTAGTTAAGATGCAACATGAGGCTATGCGTCACTGACGGTAATGACTTTCACCCTACGTCTCACGCGATTCGAACCTCACGAAGCCTGAGGGCCATAACTCCTAGTTCGAAGTTTGCTTGAGTTGTGATAGCCATTAATGGCCGATGAATGAACCCTGAACCGATCCTTGTCCGTATATCGTAAAGCCCCGGGTTTATGAATCGTCGTTCAGATTACTTCAACGTTCGTAAGTCTCCGTATGACGTCACATCTTTTGTTATCTATGGTGCTTATTGACCTAAAGGTTTTTAAGCCAAACTCCTTGATGTACTTTTCAAAGGTGCGCGTTCAGTAGTTACAATTTCTAAGGTTAAGAATCCTGGAACAATTATGATACACTACAGTAATACAGTACCACCTTTCATGCCTCAAGCAAGACTCCCTCCACCACGAGAAAGAGAAATCGTCCGATCATACAGAAACGCTGGATAAAAGGTGTCCTGTTTTGCCCTCATGCAGTATTGACTTTAACTTCTCTGGCTGGCCTTAATCCTAGATGGGATCATTTTGGGGTCCGGCTAAAGGCCACTTTCGTTATACCCTCAGCTTCACTATAGCCTTCCCCTCACCACACTCTCCACGGTACTTGCCTATAACTAGAGCCTCCAACTCGGGTCAGAGGCCACTACCATACCCTAATCTTAACCACAACTTCCTCACTGCTCCCTCGACAAGCCATTGGTTTGAATCTCTCTTCAGCACACCTCTGTGTTCACTACACTCTACACCGTCATCTTAGTCATACTCCGTTCTCCTGCGAGTAGACAGAATTGATGAGAAATGAAAATTCCCTTTGACAGGAGACGGACACATTCCAAACTCGACCATTAGTCATATAAGTAATTCCGATTCTGAAATTTCCTGCTCCAAAATCCTGCCACTTTTAAAAGTTTCATATTATCAAAAGCGCAATTATCAGATAATTTTTTCTTTGGTTTTATCATCGCTCTATCCTTTGAAAAAATTATGTTTTCGGTAGAAATACCTGCGCGAGTTATCTTATCACTTGCCAATACTTAGTCATCTAGCAGTGATTGTAAGGAATCAGGTATGAAAATTCTCGCAAAATATTGATAATTCTACTTGTTCATGGGCTTGGAATGATTTTAAGCTGAAGGATTTAAATTTCTAGTATTGATATGCTTTGGAATTTAAAGAATTATATTTTGAGCGTAGCCTTTCCAAGAATAATTTCCTGATATGACATGAAACTTACTTATGATTCTCCCTCGTCCTTTTACCGATACATCATTTGTCTTATTTGGACTCATGCTGTTGCAAGGAACACATAAATTCTCAAACAGCAGCGAGTTCAGAATCGAAACATTAGCTAGTTCAGCGGTTTTGTTTTTCTTATGGTCTTTCTGACATGGTTGAAATTTTTTCTTGGTGATCGAATAAATCCATGTTTCATGAATTTATTAATATAATGGCCACAGAGTTGATATATTGCTTAAAGTAGTTGAATTGTCCGAAAGCGAATTTCTTCCTTCTTGTTTACCAGAGCTACCAACAAGTATGCAAAGAAATTATTATGCACATTTCTTTTAGATAAATTTCTAGCACCAAACCTTCACACTTTTATATTCCTTTATGAAAAATACATCGCTATGGTACGAAATATTCTATTTGTGCATTAACTTGACTAAGGTTTTATTTTTGGCTGCTTTAAAACATGACTGTAAGGTTGGTATGCTTATGAGGCCTCTCGGCCCGTGGCGTGTTATGTAACTGGAAGTGTTGAAGTGTCGTCTTTTGAAAACAATGTTTTTCGGTGATTTAGGATGTAAACCGTCTACTATTTGTGAGTCTGAAAGTGGGGATGCCTCGAGAAGTCTTTATGGAGAATAAGAGCACAACACATCATATAAGGTAAGAGAATGTGGTGTGTGTTACTGATTACGTGTTTCACTTCACACCGGAAGATTAGGAACGCGAGAGGAAAAGGCTTGACCGAAGGTGTAAACATAAATTCTGGCTGTCACAAAGCCAGTATCTGGGTACGTTCTCTGGTGTAGAATAGATTAAACTAGAGATTGATGAACGCAAATGTTCGGTGGATGCCAGGTGGTAGAAACGTAAACAAATTAGGATTTCGTGCGCGTTTTTGACTTGTGACGCGAGGTGGCCTGATGTCTCTTATGTTTGGACTCCATACTTACTTCCCTACGTTCGAATCAGTCTAACATAAGGACCAAACCACGCCTAACCATACCTATTCATTTTCAGACCTAATTTAACCAGACCAAACCCAGCATAGCCAGCTCTAACTTTAACCTAGCCTGAGCAAAATTAACCTAGCCAGACTGAACCTGATTAAGAATGACGAAATCTAACCCTGCCAATTCAATGATAACCTAGCTAGACCTGATATAACCTAACCAAACTGAACCTAACCTAACTACTTTCCATTTAACTTGGCCAGACTAATGCTAACTTAGCCACATCGTACTCAGCATGATGAAACCAAACCTAGCAACATCATTTCTTACCTTACCAAACCTATCTTAGCCAGATCAAACCTAACCCTACCAAACCTAACCTTATTAAACCTAACCAAGACCATACCAAACAACCAGCCAAACCAAATCTAAGTCAGGCCAACTCTAACCTTCCCTCTGACGATATAGGTGCCTCCACCATTGATTTGGGTTAGAGGGATGTGGGTCAGGTGTGTAGTAGTACTGCAGATATAACCGTAAAATCTTCATGCAAGACTCGTGGAAATTAGACCTGGGGTCTGGGAGGCCTCCAGAGTGGCGGGCAGGGGATCAGGGATGCCCCAGCCAATCCCCACGTCAGTGCCAGACTTTCCGGAATTTGTCGGTAAAAAGGTTTACTCTGCTAAGATTTATTTTTGGGAAAACTACTGGGACCCTTGACGTTCTACCAAACAGGTGTATGTATGTGATGACGGAGTTTGCCCAAACCCCCAAACCCACGATTGGTGTAAAAATATCCGTTTATAAGTGTTAACAGATAGGTGCTAATCCAGTAATTATCCCAAGGTACCTAGTGTACATACACACCACACATCACCTTGTGTCAGTTGAAACCGTAAAACATTTGGGGTGAAAAAGGATGGGTAAACTAAACAAAATAGTATCCCGTAAAAACCTTTAGCGATATTTAATTTTCTTTGGTGATCAGGAGACGGCGTCAGCCGGTTAGAAAATGTTATTTATTTTATTCCTGTCGCCAGTAAGGCGAGAAAAACCTTAATTAGTTTACACATCTTTTTATGTGTAATTGACTCTATTCAGCTGTCATTAGAGTGATTTATCTTTCAGTAACCATTATAAGTAAACCTCTACTTAACAGGTGCTTTTGGTTACGTTTAAAGTAAACCCATGAGCGTAACCTGTGGTTCTGATTAGTACGACC
>JAUUDW010651891.1:0-26466 GCA_032361385.1 Panulirus guttatus | reverse complement strand
TAGTTAGGATTTTCATTGTATGTATGGATCATGGTGAGGTGTAAGAGGATTAGCAGAATGCATAAATATTACAATTGTATGAAGGCAAGGGGGAGAAAGGTAAGTGTTCAGACTATGGAGGTATAAGTTTGCTGAGTGTAGCTGGTAAGTTGTTTGGGAGGGTAGTGAATTGAGAGAGTGAAGGCATGTACAGAGCATCAGATTGGGGTGAAATAGTGTGGATTCAGAAGTGATAGAGGATGTGTGAATCAGGTGTTTGCATTGAAGAATTTGTGTGAAAAATACTTAGAGAAATGGATGGATTTATGTGTGGCATTTATTGATCAGGAAAAAGCATATGATAGGGTTGATAGAGATTCCTTGTGAAAGGTCTAAAGAATATATGGTGTGGAAGGAAAGCTGCTAGTAGCTACGAGAATTTTTTATCAAGGGTGTAAGGCATGTGTACGAGTAGGAAGAGAGGAGAGTGACAGTTAGTCTGCAGCAGGGATGTGTAATGTCTCCATTGTTGATTATTTTGTTTATGGTTGGGGTGGTGAGGTAGGTAAATGGGAGAGTCTTAGAGAGAGTGGCAAATATGCAGTTTGTAGGGGATGAGAGTGCTTGGGAAGTGAGTCAGTTGTTGTTTACTGATGTTACAGTACTGGTGGCAGATTTGAGTGTGAAACTGGAGAAATTGGTGACTTAAGTTTTGAAGAGTATGGGAAAGGAGGAAGTTTAAAGTAAGTATGAATAAAGATTAGGTTATTAAGTTTAGCAGAGTTGAGGGATAGGTTAGTTTGGTTGTGAGTTTGGATGAAGAAAAATTGGATTGATATCTGGAAGTGGACATGGCAACAAGTGGAACCATGGAAGTGGAAGTGATTCATGGGGTGGGTAAGGGAATGAAGGTTTTGGGAGCACTAAAGAATGTGTGGAAAGAGAGATCATTATCTGGGAGGGCAGAAATGGGTATATTTGAAGGTATAGTAGTCCCAACTATATTTATGGATGCAAGGCATGAGCTGTAGATAAGACTGCGGGAATGAGTGTTGTTGTGTTGGAAATTAAAAGTTTGGGGTCAAAATGTGGGTAAGGTGGTTTGATTGAGTAAGTAATGAAAGGGTAAGAGAGGTATAGTGATAAAATGAGTGTGGTTGCGAGTGCTGCAGATGGTGTGCTGAAAAGGCATAGACATATAAAGAGAATGAGTGAGGAAATGTTGACAAAGAGGATATATATCTCAGAAGTGGAGGGAACAAAAAGAACATGGAGACCTAATTAGATATGGAGGGTTGAAGTGAAAAAGATATTGAGCAATTGGGGCCTAAACTGGGATCAGTGTGCTCTCAGAGGGCTGAACCATGGCATGTGAAGCATCTGGGGTAAACCATGGAAAGGGCTGTAGGGCCTGATTGTGAATAGGAAACTGTGGTTTTGGTGCAGTACACATGACAGCAAGGGAATGGATGTGAGTGAATACAGCCTTTCTTCATTTGTTCTTGGCACTACCTTGCAAACGAAGGAAATGGCGATCAGGTATGAAAGAAAGAAGAAATGGCATATGATAAAGTCAACTGGAGAGAATGTAAGATAGTCAGAAGGAAATGGAGTGGTATTCTTTTAGTTCTAAAGAGAGAGTACATGATGATAATTGGTAGTATATTGAATGCTGATCTTTTAGTGAAAGTACATGCTGAGAGCAAAATGCACTTATTACCCTATAACTTTATGAATATTTTTCAGAATGTTCAGTTTTTTAAATGTTTCAGAATGTTATTTCATCTAAAAGACAGATTTTGTACATTTAATCCACAGATAAGGTTATTATTAAGATTTTAAAGTTAAGAGTATCTAATATTTGGATAAGTACTATTTATTGCTTTTAAACTCGGGCAAGAAAATTTTTTTCATCTATAGAAGCTTTGTAATAGATAGAACAGTACATCTGCTTTATTTAAGAGACTGGAAATCTAAGAGTAGGTCTTGTTTAATTTTCTTTAAGATTCTTCAGACTTTTTCACTTAATCCAGGAGACAGTGGATACAAGCATGATTATTTCTGTATCGACACTCTCATAGTATTGTTTCTTTTTCTAGTGTTCTGCTGATCCCTCCTGACCATGAGGGATTCGGAGTATTGGACCTCATGTGGATTGTCATTGTGTCTGACTATGTATTGAAATTAGTGACGGTGTTGGTGAAGACAATCATCACACTTATGCCGCACTCTCTCATGCACTACCAGAATAGGGTATGATTATGATGTGTAATGTATTAGCAGATTTTAATGGTAGTGAAAGAAAGTGAAAGGAAAGTTACCATCTCTAAATATAATTTTCAATTGTTTCAAATTTGGTGGTAAATACACCCAGTTATGCAAACCATGGTAACTAAACAGGGTTATGTAGCAAGCACAGTATGGCAGCTTACTGCTTTGTTGCTAAACTTCGAGTGTTTTTTCCCATGTATGTATTTTCAGGACTAAGTGAAAAAAGTAAGAGGTAGATGGAATTCTTTGTGGATATATTCAGTGTCCTTTGGGATATGAATTGGTAGTAGGGGGAAAGGATTTGTTCCTTTCTGTATTATCACTTTCACAGGAACAGAAGAAGGGACTAAGATAGTTTTTCCTCAAAGGTTCCAATATCAGTTCTTAACATTACAATGCTGTCATGTGGTAAGAACTATAAGCAGTATGAAAAAATGGGACAATGGCTACAATCTGTATCAATGTTGGTAAATATGTTTATACAAAAGTGAATGTAGCAGGGTCACAATTCAGATTAGGAAGATCAAAAGTGAAAATAACTGTGAAACCCACGGATGGGTTCAGTTAATTAGGAGATTGTGGGAGTAAGTTTAGGTGATACAAAAGTGCTTTTGTGTTGTATTTTGAACATCAAAAGAAGCTAGGTATGCTGAAATAGATAACTGACACAATGATACCACACAATAAAGGAAAGATGAAAATATTAGTACAGTAATTATAGGAAAGTAAAAGAAAATGAGTTTTGTGGCAAGGAAGTGGTAAGTTACACATTTGTTAAACATTTATTATGACCTAGAGGTGTACAATCTAACATTGAGAGAAGATACTGGTTAGAGGAACAACACATTCAGATGCAGCTTAACTGGCTTACTCGTGTTTTCTTATGTGGAAGGTTTACACTGGTCAGTCTGAAACTCTAATGACAGCTCACACTTTGAGAATCCTATCAAGAAAAAACTGTCAAAGAATTTAGAGTAAAATAACCTCTTTAAGTATCAGTTACCGCTAATTTCATTCTCATTTTACATGAGGTGAATCAAGAGCTTATAGGCAGTTGCCTTTGGGAATTTTGTTTTTCCAAGTGCAGTTATCTTAAATTTCTTTAACAGAAATCCTTTGATCTCTTCATATTTTGCCCATCTGTATCATTAATTGGGCATTCAGGCAGAACACAAGACGCGTAAACGAGTACCTGGGTAAACATATTTTGAAAAGCACCTTAGGGAATTGACCTTAAGCCAAAAATAAGCCTACTTGGTCTGCATAAGATCTTACCTCTTTGCACTGCTGGTGGATTTGTTGATATGTGAGTGTGTATGTGTGTCCCAAAAAAAAGTTGGCGAGGTAGCAATCAGAACAGATGAAGAAACTCCACATCTCACATCGATTCTCTAGCTGTCATGCATGTTTTGTATCAGTTTATTCACTGATTTTGTTGCTTATTTCTTTTCCAGTGTAATCATAGAAGAGGAGCTTTGATTTCAGTGCCTTACACATGACAGCTAGAGAAAGAATGTGAGCGAATGCGGTGTTTCTTTGTATGATCCTGGCACTGCCTCGCTAATGCAGCAAACAGCAGTCAAGTATGAAAAAAGAGGAAAATAGATAATCTTATATAATGGTAATGGGATGTTATATAGGAAATAACTTCTTCTTCTTCTTCTTCTTCTTTTTTCTTAGGTTCCAGTCACGGACAAAAGCCCACATCAAGGCCGGGCCCTAATTGAAATATAGAGAGAATTGAGAAAGGGGGGAAAACAGACGGGGAAAGTATTTACAAATTTTTGAGAAAGTGAAAAACATGTCTCTTGAAATGAGCCAGGTCGTAGTTATTGGAAAGACATGAGAAGGTAGAGAGTTCCAAAGCTTCGACATGTAGGGAAAGAAGCAGTTATCAAAATGGCACACCCATGAGTTGCTGATGGCCTCACAATAATCATGTGACGCAGCAGCTTGCCAAGTATTCCGTGGTCTAACTAGTGGTGAGGGCACACAAGCAGCCAGCTCTCGTGAGCAAAAGCTGAAGTAATACCTATAGAAAAGGGAAAGTGAACCAACATTGCGGCGTAGGGCAAGGGGGTCAAGTTTGGAAGTTAGCCTGGGACAGTTTATAAGTTGGATTGCTTTCGACTCAACACTGTCAGGTAAGGAAACAGAGCTAGAAACACCCCAAATGTGGGAGCAGTACTCCATTACAAGGACGAATCAATCCTTTGTATAATCGGAGCAACTGTAATGCACAAAGTAGTTCTCTGGGTGATCCCGGAGTCTTTTATACTTTCTCTATACTTCCCATTTCTTACTATTCTTCTCACACAACCCCCCAAGCCCATTCCCCCAAAAAACCCTCCCAACCTCTTCCATCCCCCATACCCGACCCTCCAATCAACATCAACTGAAGAAATTTCCAGCTTCTCTTCAGCCACAAGTCAAGGAGCAACTGTTCAGAAGAGAAGTTTCGACTTCTAAACAAGACACCCAGTCACAAATGATAAACTTTGTTACGAGAATCTTCTTGCAAATATTTATAAAAGACACAACTGTGATATTTATACGATATCTTTAGAATATATCTTTACCCGGGAGGTGTAACACGTGTGGATAAGCACAGTTTTTTAATGCACTTCACTAACGGAGAGTTATACAACTCGTCGTTGGAGAACAATAGCGAATTCTTACGTTATATACAAGGCATTTGTTGGAAGTTAACATAAGAAATAATGACGAAAGAAAAGGGACGTAAAAGTAAATATTTTGCTAAAAGATGAATCACTCTCATGTATTGGATTTTCTTTCAAATACCTAGAGGAAAATCTATTGCGTTGCTTATAATTACTAATGTTTATGTTTCAACACTTTTTTTTCAATTACTTATATCTTACGGATTCTCGCTTAGAGACCTTGGTTCTGAACAGCCATTATAATGCAACACAACCCATATTTATCATAAACAGATCATTTATCACAATAACCATTATGTTTGTATTAGATTCTTTAAGTCCTCAGTCACATCTCGATGCATATACATACACGTGAGTAAATATATATATATATATATATATTTAAAGTTTTTCTTTGTCTTTTTGAATTAAAGTGCAAGGTATCCATCTAAAGAAAATACTAAGCCAAAGCATAGGTTATGTACCTGAGAATTTATATGAATAAAGAAGATAATGGAAAATTCTAAACCTTCATTATATCGCCCCACACTCTATACCCTTCAAAACAATGCGTCTTGTTAACATATTATGCTTCATTAAGGAGGATTATTATGCTTGGTATCAATTCTGTCATCCTTCTCTGAATAACATTAAGTATATATAGTTCAGGAAAGGCCAAAAATTAGATCAGTAATGATGTGAAAGGCATATGCATAGGAGTCTCACTGGATGGTATCGCTATGTAGGCTATATGGGAAATAATATGTAAGTACAGTAGAGGGTAAAGAGGAGGAGAGATAGGCTACAGCAGTGATATATATAGATGCTAGAGAATTGGTTAGGGCTTGGGATATTTCAGCTGATGTTAGCGGAAATTAGTATCGGATGTAATGGAAGCATGAATGGAGGTTTTTGCCTCATTTGACAAATCAACTTTATGTTTGGTGAAAATTTAAGGAGCGTTATTGTAAGCGTGGAAGTCCATGTTGTACTTTAACTCACTGCTCATGGGTGGAGGATGTGTATGAGTGATGGTGACCATTAAATTGCAAATGATGCTATGATGGTAGACAGATAGATGGGTACAACAGATTACACCTGTAATGGATTACTCTAGTATTTGCACTATATACGAGTTGTTTCTGGAGTCCAAGGTGCAGATTGTATGAAAAGTCAAACCGCTTAAACTTGTATAGCGTACGTAAGAATTTATTTTGGGAATAACGTTATTTCTCAACATGTGAAAATCGGTACAATTTTAGACACATAAAAAGTAGAAATTTTATCTGTTTCTAAGCATTGCAAACGATATGCAGTGTTGCCTATACGTAAATAAAATCGAGACAATGACTACAATCTCTGACGTTGTCACTGACAAGACTTACTCTCCATAATTCTGGTTGCGTAGGGATTACATGAAGCTGTTTATCATTTCATCACAATAAAACTTTTAACTTTCGTTAGGGCCACAGATATTTATTGTATTACTCTCTTCACTGTTTTTGGTTCCTGGGCAATAAATGTTATTTTCTGATTGATTATGTCTAAAACTTATAGAAACTGGCTATTATACCCTTGGAACTTTGTTTTTGTGAATAGGACAGTATCATTTTGAAATTTGCCTATTTTTCAGAACATTTCAGATGGATTCAGCTCTGAGTAATTGACTTAGAACTTTCTAGAAGTTTCCAGTAATTAAATAGTTCAGTTTAGATCTAGCTGCCTAAGTGGATACATATACATACATTTTTCAGAGATGGATGTAGAGGCTGCAGGCTCCGGCAGACGCATTTTGCTATGTCTGTGGCCAATTCATCAACACAAGACCGAAAAATTACTCCGTGGCAGCATCTGCTAAGATGTGCGAGGCCTACAATGCATATTTCGGGGATCAAGACAAATTCTGGGCACCTCATTTCATCTGCGAAAAACGTCAAGTGTGAGCCTCTGGTGGACCCCCGGAAATTTTTGAGGCCACCACTGCAAATAGAATTAGGCCTTATGAAATATTTTGTCACAGCCTTCAAGTACTGATGTTTGAGGCAAGGGTTAAAGTCGGTGTCGTCGTCGGACCACAGAGAAATTCACAAAGAAGCTCACTAGGAAGGAGAGAGCAGCTTGGTAGAGCTTTGCCGCAGTGGTTCGGGGCTTTCTGAGCAATCACAAGGCCGAAAACTGTTTAGAGTTGGTCGAGACTATGGTGAAGAACTACGGCAAAATAGGCTGCAGGATGTCCCTCAGAGTCCATATCCTTGACATTCATCTTGATAAATTCAAGCGGAACATGGGAGCGTATTCGGAGGAGCAAGGCAAGCGCTTCCGCCAGGATATATTAGACTTTGAACGCCGCTACCAAGGAACATATAACTAGAACATGATGGGAAATTACATTTGGGGTCTGATTCGTGAAAGTGATTTACTGTACAGTCGTAAATCTCGAAAAACTACTCACTTCTAAATCTTTTGTGATCACTTTTGTTTAACATTAGTGTAAATAAGTGTTGATTTTGATTCATATGATGTTGTTTTTCTGACTTTATGTGAGTAAAAATGTGCTAATTCGCCAGCTGTCCAATTGGAAACAGGTGAATTTCAAAATATCACTCTCCTGGTCACAAAATCAAAGTTTGAAGGGAATGTTAGTCCTTTTCTCTTCTTTTTTCGCACATAAGTAATTAGGAAATAACACATACTGCCCAGGAAAAATGAAATCAGCTACACAGTATTATCATCTTCACAATGTCGAAATAGAACTATGAAGGCAGGAAAAGAGCTTAGCTTTACATATCCACTAAGGATATGTAAAGCCATGACAGAATGTTAATGTACGTAATGAAACTAACAGGAAACTTCGTGTCATGTCTATGAGCGTTAGTAGCAAGAATGAAAAGGTAATATTTACAGCTATAGCCAGCGTTAGTCACACACCACTTACATTATGACGTATGATATTGGTCATTGTATCAGATGACACACAAACTCCTTTAATATCGTTCAGAGAAGATGACATTAATACCATCAAAATCCTGCCATATGCAGGCATTAAGATAACAAGAAATATTCTCTGGAAGGGCAGAGAGTGAGGGGTGATATGTCAGAGGTTTACAAAAGCGGTTATGTTTATTGACGCAAACTAGACCTTAGATTCTAAACAGAAAACGAAGAATCTTTATTAGTCTTCATTGCTTAAATATATTTTCAGAAAGGAAAACTAAAATGAGTTGTAGCCCCGAGGATGGAACAGGGACAAAACTTTATGAGTGATTAGATTTGTTGATTATATAATGATCGTCGAGCATGGATCCATAATCATATGTGATGAAAATACGTTTCTTGTTAGATTCGGCATGTCTCCCCCTAAAATGAATTTTTCTCTCACGGGCTCTTACCTCAGCCCGGCCCTGTATCTGATCTTGCCTAACATCTAATAAGGTAATCTGGTTATAAGAGGTTGGCTATGTCGCTGATTGGCACGGGACCTTATCATACTACGGTCGCCTCTGTAACAAGTAAGCTTGTATGTCTTATCACTAAATTTATTGGCTATTAACTATCAAAGGTCTACCGTAATATACAATCACTCAAATTACAATATTTGCCGTGTTGTGAAAGGAATATGTAATAAATGTGGCAACTTCCATTCTGTGTCTCCTTGGCTAATGTCACCCAACAATCATCCCCCCTCGCTCTCATCTCACATAATGCCTCGTCCATAAGAACATCCAATAATCACGGTGACATTACACAGCACAATATCAGTGGGCATTATCACATGGGATAATGACTCAAGAAGACTGCAGAAAGATCTTCACTGGGGACCGTTGTTGAATTCACAATGACTGATGAAATTCACCGTAATCATGAAAATGAAAACAGAAAAATCAAGGCAACAGAACGATTGAGGTTTAATCATTAGTAGAGTGTACAAAAATCTCTTTAATATCATTCAGAGACGGATGACAGAAACAATACCAAGCATCAGAATCCTCCCTCATGAAGGCAGATTAAGATAACAAGACTTGCATTGTCCCGAAAGGCACAGAGTGAAGGGCGATATTATAGGGATTTAGAAAGGCAATTTATGTTTATTGACCTTAGATTCTTACTTGAAAACGGTAAATCGTTATTAGTATTAATTCTATATGTAAATTGTTATAGAGAAAAAACATAATGAGTTGTCGACCAGAGGATCAAACAGGAACAAAACTCTGAGTTATCAAACTGATTGGCTAGCTATGTATTACTGAAATATCGTAGAGGCAGGATATCATATATATTTGCAAGCAATGAAACTAATCTATTGTTAGACCTGTCAAGTTCACTTCAAATGGGTAATTCTTCTCATGGTTAGATTCATCAGGTCTCTGCCCTCACCTCAACCCGGCCCTTTGTCTGATCTTGCCTAACAGGTAGTTTGTTGTTGATAGGTTGGCCACGTCCCTGTCTGACACGGGACCTTATCATGCGACGGCCGGATAAGCATGTAAGTGCATGTTTAGATTTACTTGCTATTAGGTTCTTGGAAGGTCATTAAGCCAGAATATTAACCATACGGAAAAGCAATTTATTAAAAGTATTTGCCTCATGGTAAAAGAAATACGTTGTTAGACTTGACAGAGTATGAACACCTAAAAGTCATTCAACTTGAATCCATAGCATGCGTCAAACACTGAAGTATATACGTCTTGACTTTTATCATTACCAGTACACCATTCGTTAACTGATAGGTTTCAACTGGTATATACAACTTTAATCATTTGAAATTATTATTTTCCTTATTCATATATAATCCTCAAGTACATATTCTAAGGCGTTTTTCTAGTATCTTCAGATTCAGCAAGACAAAGAAAAATCCCAAAACATATACATATATCTTCACGTGTGAAGATATATGTATATGCATCTAGGTGAGACTGAAGAATGTGATATGTACTTAAAATGCTATTGAGGACTCAAAGAATCGGATACAAACATAATGTTTGTTGTGATACATGATTTGTTTTTAATGAATATGTATTGTTTCACATTTTGATGGGTGTTCACAACCAAGGTTCGTAAACATTAGAAGAAACTAATCTTTTTCAATAACATAAACGTTTATAAAGATAAACAATATAGTTTATTCTCCTCTACATATCTAAAAGAAAAGGGAGCTAATTCAAGGCAGGAGTATTTCACCTTTTAAGAGAATATGTACATTTACGTCCCTTTTCTCTCATCCTCATTTTTTGCGTTATTTCCAACAAATGCCTTGTATCTGATGAAAGAAAAAACTCGTTATGCATATTTGTTAAGTATTCTTTAACGGCACTTTGCATAACACTTTGTTCTTAATATCATGTTATGGAACATGCATTGCAAAGCTGTATCCTTTCCCACAGGTGCTACTGATCCCGGGTAAAGAGATTTCACATTCTGTTTCCTTAACCCTTCTAGTTATATGTCTCATCTCTGATTCGATCCTTACAATCCATATTTATGGTTTGTAAATCTATATACCCTTATGATATCATCAGTCAGTTACATTGCAGGACAGTCCTTTCAACTTAGCCAGTCAACTATGTCTCATAGTAAATTCAAAAGGATGTTACCGGACTCTACTTGTAGGCGGTTACACCGGGAGTGACAAGTCTCCTTCGGCAAAGGACAGAAAGAAATAGTAGTCTCGTGTCGAAAACCTTCTTGCTCTAAAGATATCTACCATGTCCTGCTCCTGAGTAGAGTGCAGCCACGAAGCTGTAGGAGCCCCATCAAAGGTGTCCTGGGGATGTGGTAATAATAATACTGTTCGAACCACCAACAACCATTTCTCAGGTTTTTCTTTCCTACTTCTCGTCGCTTCAACTCTGTCACTGCGTAAGTCTCCCTTGTACGTTCAACGTGCAGCTCTTTCCATGTCCACAATACATGACCTAGTCTGGTAAATATGTACAGCATCGTTTGTGTGCATGGCTTTATCGTGAGTAGCTTCACTAGAAACTTACAAAGCGTAGACGAAGTAGTAAGGCCTCCTCATTATGATAACTAATGCTTGTATATATGTTATCTGACACTCAGTGCTTTGGTGTACAATGTTCCAGGGATGAATGTCTTGATGATCAGTAGTGAGGTGTCTAAAGTTAAATGAAGGCTTCTCCGTTTGTGGTACACCTGCATATGGTTGCTGTGGCAACGGGCGTATTACGGAGAGGAGACAAGCATATCCTCATTTGGTACATTATTCTGATGAATGATGACTCATATTGCAGCCTCGGTACATCTCAGAGCTGAACTTGATACAATTGTGTCATGAGAAGGCGAGTAATGACTTATGGTAAGAGGAGGGGAATGGGAGAGGAAGACATTACAAAGGAAGAAGTAGGAAGAGCAATACAGCTCCTTAGGAATGGAACAGCTGGGGACCTAGATGGTGTGGTGAGGGAGATGGCGGAGGGTGGAGGTGAAACTGCTGTGGAGGGGATCTGGAGAGTGTTTAAGGAAGCATGGGAAAGTGGTCAGGTGTCTAATGACTGGACGATGACAGTCATTGTTCCTATGTATCAAGAGAAGGGGAGTAAAAGTGAGTCTAAGAATTTTTAGAGGATTAAGTGTCCTGGCAGTATGGCAGGATTGGTACTGATCGGGTTACAGGGATCAGTGTCCGGCAGTACCCATTATTTCGTCAGTCACCGCGAGTCCGTTGTGGAGTAAGAAGCATTACCATGCAGGCCGATGACTTAATAACTAATTTCTTAAATCATTTCATAACTTTAGCTCGGGAACCCACCATGGATTCATCTCATAATGCAACCAATCAAGAAACTGTAAGTAATGTGGACACTGTTGATGTCTGCGGCATTGTCAAGCCCACTCTTCTCTAATTAACTTTATTAAACCAAAAGTCACCAAAAAATCTGGCAACGATAATATACATGAAATGGACATGTGTTTTATAGAAGCTGAATAGCTGAGAGAACAGAGATCTACCGATGATAGTGACCCAGATCTTTTTTTTTTTTTATTGAGCTCACTGCAACCGAGGAAATCAAGACTGAATTATATGAAGCCTTTTGAAGGAAGGTGTGGAAACCTGCCCCTCCTGTCCAGCATTATTTCCGGAGCAAACAACAAGATTATTCAATGTCACCGTTATCTGGTTCCTCCAATGCAAGTTCTAATTATTCAGATTATGCTAACCTTAGAGGCGTAGCCTAACATTTGATGTGTATCTCTTAATTACCAATAGGAATTGAATGTGGATTCATTTCTCAACATATTGTTTCATAGCCTAATTATCTAAAAGTAATGTCTTACATATAAGCTCACCCGTCATCAAAACTGGTATGCTTCAAATGAAATTAAATTGGCTATTCTTTCTTCATCTCGAACTGTACTCCGGTAATTTGTGTCCATTTTCTTGACGGGTGATCCTCTCACGTCCACCAGCTTCTTGAAGTTTTAAGATGCCATACTAAAGTTAATGTAGAGAAATATGTCTGGATGATTCGCCAGGTCTGGGAATAGATGACTGCTGGCGCCAAAATCTGGTCTTTTGGTGTTGACTTCCTGTATCTACAATGGGTTTCTCCTCCTCCTAGGGCGTCGAACCAACAGTAGGACATATGATTCAGCGAGAGAATATGTGTCCAAACTGCTCGAGATCGGGCTGGGAGCTGACAAACCTGACTCGTTTTTGAATTTTTCGGTGTGAACGGAAATGAGTCAATCTGGCTCGATTCAAATAGCTTGGTGTAAATGCAGCCTTAGTGTGTGCGTGTGTGTGTGTGTGTGTGTGTGTGTGTGTGTGTGTGTGAGATCTTCCACTCGTAAACTCCCATCGCTTGACCTTTCTTACCTTTGCCACAAGGAAGGAATTCGTACAAGTGAGATGGTTCGTGTAAACAGGCGGACTACAGTTACTCTGCCCATTTCTTTGTTGGCGTCTTCTCTCCTGGTTGTTCTCTGACAGCTCTAGATGTGATAGTAAAATAAATCCCGTTTCTGGTTAAGTTAGAAGCTTTTATCTTTCTCAAAACAAAAATTGAAATATCGCTCCTTTGCAGGATTCCAATCAAGCTGCGGGTTGGATGGTCAAACCTCCACGACTTCTGTTACATGGTCCTGCCCAGCGGCAACGGCTATGTCACCCTTGGGTCCCCGTTGACGTCGCAAGAGGCAGGCCTGCGACATGAGAGCATTGGTCAGGCGTTAGGGAGTGAGCCGCTGTCTTATGTCAATGAGCGAAACTTTGAGGTGTAAGTGTGGCAGGAAGTAAACCTTTGACGTGTCAAGGAAAGAACCACCGACATAGGTAAGGGACTGAGGCGAGGGTGTGTCAGACACACCGTCTTGTGTATGGGTGAGGAGCGTTTACTTTTCAGGGAGAGATATGCTCTAGTAATTCGCTAAAGCATATATCTTTCCTAAGAAGCCACGATAGTGTGTCAGGGAGTAAGTTGTTGTAGTTTTCCAGGGAGCGAGCCTCTGTAGAGAGTCAGGGAGTAAACCACAGAGGCGTGACAGAGAGCGAACCATGGTGTGTATCAGTAATTCGCTCTAGTGTATTAAGGAGCGGTTCCCTATACTGTGTCAGTGGGTCAACCGCAGTCGTTTTTCCGTTGTTTTCTTTCATTTTTTTTAATTACCGAAATGCATGTATATTGCCCCTATATAAAGGCAAGGAAGACAAACCTGAGTGTTCGAATTACAGCGGTGTAAGTTTGTTGAGTGTGCCTGGTAAGTTGTATAGGAGAGCGGTGACTGAGAGGGTGAAAGCATGTACAGAGCATCAGACTGGGGAGGAACAATGTGGTTGCAGGAACGGCAGAGGATGTGTAGATCACATCTTTGCCTTTAAGAATGTGTGAGAAATATTTAAAGAAACAGAACGAAGCGTATGGGGAATTTATCGATCTGGAATAAGCTTATGATAGCATTACGAATATGTGATATGGAAGGAAAGTCACTGGAAACAACGAGAAGTTTTAATCAAGAGAGTAAGGCGTGTGTGTGCTAACAGGAAGAGAGGAAAAGATAGTTTTGCGGCAGGGGTGTGTGATGTCACCATGGCTGTTAACTTTGTTTATGTAGTAGGTGGTGCAGGAGATAAATGTAAGGGCTACAGGGGGTGAGGGGGAGGGGTCAATTGTTGTTTGCTGATGATAACTGGTGGGAAACTCGAGTAAAAAAGTGCAGAAGTTGGTTTCTGAGTTTGAGAGAATGTGTGAAACGTAAATGTTAATAAAAAACAAGGTAATTAGGTGATTAGGTTTAGCAGTGCAGAAGGGCATGTTAGTTATGTGTGAGTTTGAGTGAAGAAAAGGTTCTGGGAGTACTGAAGACTGTGTGAAAATAGAAATCGTTATTTGGAATGATGCAACTGGGTACGTTTGATGCTGTATGAGTGCGCGGCATGGGCATGTGCAGAAGAGGGTGGATGTGTTGGAAACAAAATGTATGAGAACAACATGTGTTGCAAGGAGGGTTGATCGAGTAAGTAAGAACTCTATAAGAGAGACGTGTGGTAAAAACGAAGAGCATGGTTAAGAGAGCTGAGGAGGGTGTGCCGATCATGTTTTGGTACTTCTCTTATATTCCAAACATTATTTGGGGATCATTTCTCACTGATTATACTGTATATGCAATTACCTATCTTTAGTGTACACTCCTGTAGCTCCGCCTTTGACATTTTCCACAATTATATAACATTTTACGTTTCTTTTTACTGTCTGGATTTACCAGAGTCCATTAACCTCCTTGTCCTTAGGTAGATTCTATTTCCTTCATTGTTCTAATACAGAATCATTTCCTTCCTTGTCTTGATGCAGAGTCAGTTTTCCTCGTCATCAGGCATAGTCAGTTCCCCGACTTGTCATCGTGCATGATCAGTTTCCTTCCTTGCCGTCATGGAGAGTTCATTTTCCTCCATGCCTCTGATAAAAGGAAATCCTTTATCCTCCTTGTTTCTCAATAGACTACATTTTTCAGTTTCCTTCCTGATCTCGGAACATTGTCCATTTTCCTCCTTTTCTCTGAGAAGAGTCTATTTCCCTCCTTTTCTGTGTAACACAATCTAGTCCACTTTGTGTCTGAACAGAGTCCATTTCCGTCCATGTTCATGAGCGAGCTACTTTTATCTGAACCGAGCCCATTTTCCTCCTTTACTCTGAATGGAATCCACTTTCCTTCTCTTAATATAGTCCATATACCTCCATCTCTTTAGGCCAATTCTCTCCTTGTTTCTCAGCAAAGTCCATTTGCCTCTTTATTTGTGAATAGAGTGCATTTACCTTCTCGATTATGAGCAGAGTACATTTCCCTCCTTGTCTCTGAACTGATTCCTTTTCCCTCCTTGTTTCTGGAGAAAGTGAGTTCTCTTCTTAACTCTGAACACGTTTTTCTCTATGAATGATTTTCACTTTCGTGTTTGTATAGAAAAACACACTATTTTCCTCCTTGTCTTGGAAAGAGTGAATTCCTTTTCGTGTTTCTGATCACAGTCCATTTCAATCTCTCTTCTTGAACATTATTCATTTCTCTTCATATCTTTTTTATATGTTGAAGGCTCCAGTCAAATATAGATATATAGAGAAAAAAGAGTCCATTTCTCTCCTTGTGCGTGAACAATTTCTAGTTTCATCCTTACATATAATCAGAGTGCATTTAGTGCATTTCCCTCAGTGTCTCTGAAAAGAATCGGTTTCCATCTTTGTCTTTGAACATGATTCATTTCTGTCATTTCCCTCCTCTATGAACACAATCCATTTCCCTCTTTGAACAGAGTTTATTTTCCTGCTTGCAACAAACTTCATTCCCATCCTTGTGTCGGAGCAGAGTAGATATTCCTTCTTGTCTTTGAAGTAATCCGTTATCCTCCTTGTTTCTGAATAAAGTGTATTTCGTTTCGTGTCTCACAACAGAGTCCGTTTCCCTCCTTGTCCATGAAGAAAGAGAACTCCCCTCCGTGTTTCTGAAGAGAGTCTATTCCTACCCTTGTATATGAACAAAGTCCATTTCCCTTCTTTTTTATGACCCGAATCAGTTTTCCTCCTTGTCTCTAAATAGAGTGCCTTTCCCTCCATGTCTCTGGACAGAATATTTATACTGCTTGTCTCTGAACATAGTCTGTTTCCCTCCTTGTTTAGAGAAGATGCCCTCTCCCTCCTTGTCACTGAACAGATGATATTTATCTTCTCTATGAACAGAACCCATTTCCATCCTTGTCTTTGAACAGATTCATTATCCTCCTTTTCTCTGAGCAGAGTCCACTTTCCTCCTTCTCTCTGAACAGAGCTCGTTTCTCTCCTTGCCTTTAAATAGAGTCTGTTTCCTTCCTTGTTTATCAGCAAAGCCTATTTCCATCCTTGTCTCAGCGCAATGTGCATTACCTTCTTCTCTAAAAAGTATCTTATCCTCCTTGTCTGAATAGATTGCATTTACCTTTGTGTCTCTGAAAAGAGTCATTTTCCCTTGTCTCGTCTGATCAGTGACAATTTCCCTTCTCGTGTTTGAACATAGACGAGCACCTCTATGATCAGAATCCATTCTACTTCTTGTCTCTGAAGAGAGAACATTTCCCTGTTTCTTTCTTTCCATTTCCTCTTTCTTGCAAGACACAATCCATTTCCACCCTTGTCTCTCAGCAGAGTCCGTTTCCATCCTTCTTTATGAAAGAGTCACTTCACAATCTTACGAATGATTAGACCAATTTTCTTCCCGTCTCTGAAGATAATCCGTTCCCCATGTCCCTGACCTTGAGTCTAATTCCCTCCAGGTCTCTGAAAAGAACACATTTCCCTTCTTCTCTCCAATCGCTTCCTTGTGCCCCAGTATAGTATATTTCACCCCTTGTCTGCTTTAATCTTTTTGTCTACCAAAAAAATCTATTTCCCTCCTTATCTCTGAAAATTTTTAATCGTTGTTGTTTCTGAAAAAAACGCATTTCCCTCCGGATCTCGGAGTAGAGTCAATTTCCCTCGTTGTCTCTGAACGCAGTTCATTTAACTCTGTTTCTGAACAGAGTCTTTTTTCTTTCTTGTTTTTAAACAAAGTCTATGAAAGGAGCTCATTTCCCTCCTTGTCACTGAAAAGAATTCATTTTCCTTTTTCTCTCTACAGAGACCACTCTCCCCTTTCTCTCTGAGCAAAGTCCATTCTCCTCCTTCTCTGTGAGAAGAACATATTTCATTCCCTGTCTCTAAACAGAGTCCATCACTCGCCTTGTGTCTGAGCAAATCCAGTCTTTGAACAGAGTTATCTGCCTTTTATTCTAAGAACAAAGTCTATTTCCATTTTTTTTTACCTGCAAATAATCTGTTATCTTTTTTAACTCTAAATAAAGTGAATTTCCCTACGTAATTTTATCCCAGTCCAAATTCCTCCCTGTCTCAGAAAAAAAGCAATATCATCCTTGACTCTAAACGGCGTGCATTTCCCTCCGTGTGACTAAACAGAGTGTGATTCCCTTCCTGTCCCAGACGATATTCCATTCTTCCCCTTGTCCACTTCCTCCTTGTCTCTGAATAGAGTCCATATCCCTACTTGTCTCTGGAAACAATCCATTATTCTCCATGTCTGTGAAAAGAATGCATTTACCTTCGTGTCTTCGGAGAGTCAATTTTCCTCCTCTTCTCTCAACATTCCCCTCCTTTTATTTCAACTGAGTTTATTCCCATCTTTGCTTCTGAAAATAGTCCATTCCTGTCCTTGTTTAAGGGAAAAAGTTCATTAACATTCTAAAATATAGGAATGGAGTCCACTTCCCTCTTTGCCTGCGCAGAGCCCATTTCTCTCCTTGATACTGGACAGAATGTAAACAGAGTCCACTTTCCTCCCTGTACCTGAATATACTCCGTTATTCACCTTGTCGCTACAGTAAACCTCCCTCTGTGTCTCTGAGCAGAATCGGTATCCATCCTTCTTTCAGGACATATTTCATTTCCCTCCTCTTCCCTAAAGAATATCCATGATCCTCCTTTTCTGGGAACAGAAATAATATCCCTCTATGTCTTTGAAAAGAGTCTGAAGTTTCTGAACAGAGATTATTTCCCCCTTATCTTAAAAGAATAATCTATTTTCCTCTTTGTCTCTGAACAGAGTGCATTTAATTTCTTGTCTATGAACAGAATCCATATCATTGCTTGTTTCTGCTTGTTTGTCTGAAAAGATCGTCTTTAACTCCATTGTCATTTTACCTTCTTGTCTCTGAACATAGTTATTTCCCACCATGCGTCTGAACAGAGTCCATTTTCCTCCCCGTCTCTGAAGAGTTTGCATTTCTCTTCTGAATGAACAGAGTCGATTTTCTTCCCTGTGTATGAAAACAATCCAATATCCTCCTTGTCTCCGAAAAAAGTGTATTTCGTTCCGCCTCTCTGAACAGTCATTTTCCCTTCTCGTCTCTGAACAGTCAATTCCCTTGCTCTTTTCCATAAGTTTACATGAATTTACATGAGAAAGACAGACTACAGAAGGCCTGATTGGCCCACGACTCAGTTTTCTGTGGAAAAAAAAAGAATGAAAAGAAAGTTTAACTTGACAAGAACAGTCTACTCACCTCTATGTTTCAGAACAGAGTTTATTTTCGTCTATATTTATGAACAAAGTCCATTTACCTTATTGTCTCTGATGAGATCACATTTTCATCGTCGTTTCTGAAATTACCCATTATTTTCCTTGTTTTTGAATAGGAAGGGGTCACTTTTCTTTCCCTCTGAACAGAGTCCATTTCCCTCCTAGTCTATGAAAACAATCATTTACCCTCCTTGACTCTAAACACAACCCTCTATCCTCCTTGTCTCAGAACAAACTGCATCCACATTTGTGCCTCTGAACAGAGTCACTTTCCCTCAACTCTGATCATGATCAATACCCCTCCTTGTTGCTGAACACACTCCATTTCCCTCCTTCTTTGCAAAAGGAATCCATTCCCATCTTTATGTTTGAGCAGTCAATCCCCGTACTTGTCTCTATGATCAGGGTTCATTAGCCTTCATTTCCATGAGTAAAGTTTCCTGAACAGAGTCAATATCCCTCCTTGTCTCTGAACTTAGTATACTTCCCTTCTTGTCTGAAAAATATCGATTATCCTTTTTTTCCTTTGAATGGACTTTATTTTCCTCCATTTTTATAAATAGAGTCAATTTACTCCCATATCCATGGACAGAGTCCATTTCCCTCTTTGTATCTGAACAGAGTCCTTTACCTCTTTCTCTGAAGACAGCTCATTATCCTCCTTCCCTCTTAATATCCTTCTGCATCTCTGAAGAAAGTCAGTTTCTCTCCTTCTCTCTGAACACAGTTCATTTATCTCCCTGCCCTTAAACACAGCCCATTTCCCTCCTTGTCTCTATACAGAGTTAATTTTCCTCCTACTTTATAAATAGATTATTTTTCTTTCCTTGTTTTTGAGCAGAGTAATTCCATTCCTTGTTTCTTTCCAGACTGCATTTATTCTCATATTGAGTCATTTTTCCTCCTTGTATCTGAACACATTCCATTTCGCTCCTTGTCACTCAACAGAATACATTTACATTGTTATCTATGAAATTAGTCTATTTCCTTCCTTACTTTTGAAAGCAATCCTTCTTTTCCCAGAGTAGAGATCATTTCCCTCACTGTCTCTGAAAAAAAGTCTTGTTATTAGAGATAACAAGACCCCATTTCCCTTCTTTATCTTTAAACAAATCCATTTTCCTTTTTAGGTCTGAGCCGATTTTTTCCTCTGAACAGAGAGTATTTACCTTCTTATCTATGAACAAAGTGCATTTCCCTCTTTGTTTATGAAAACGATCCATTATACTCCCTGTCTCATAATGATGTGCATTTCCCTCAGCATCTCTGAACAATGTCCGTTTCTTCCTTGTTCCTTCTTTTGTATGAACTTTCTGAATAGTCTACTTCAGCACTTGTTTATGAACAAAGTCCATTTTCCTCCTTGTCACTAAAAGGAGTGCAGCTCTTCCTCTTCTCTGAAGGCAGTCCATTTCCCTACATATCTATGAATAGCATCTATTTCCCTCCTTATGTCTGGAAAGAAATAACATCTCTCCTGGTCTTTGAACAGGGTGCATTTACCTCCTTGTCTCTGAAAACCATCCATTATCCCTGTCGTCTCTAAATGGAATGAATTTCTCTTAGTGTCTATTTGCTTTCTTGTTTGTGGACAGAATTCTTCTCTCTGAAAAGAGACCATTTCCCTCAATATCTTCAATTTGCTTCACTTACCCTCCTCTTCTCGGAGTAGAGTCTATTTCCCTCCTCTTCTGGGAACAGAGTCCATTTTCATCCTTGTCACTTAAAAAAGTCCATTTCCTCCATCTCTCTGAGAAGAGCGAATCTTCCTTCATATCTTTATAAAGAATCCATTTTTCTCCTTGTCTCTGAACAAAGTCCATATCTCTCTTTGTCTCTAAACAAAGCCTTCTTGTCTCTAAAGATTACTTCATTTTCCTCATTGTATCTGAACAGGTTTCATTTCCGTCCTTATGTTTAAACAGAGTACATTTCCCTCCTTATATCTGAGCTGAGTCCTTTTCTCTGAACAGGGTCCATCTCCGTCCTCATTTCTGAACCGAATCCATTTTACTCCTTATCTTTGTAAACGATCCAATATCTTCCTCGTTTCGTCATTCGTTTCTCTTTTGTCTCTGAACAGATAAGAATTCCCACCTCTCTTAAAATAGCCATGTCTTTCAGCAGAGTCCATTTACCATCGGTGTGTCTGAAGAGATTCTATTTCCGTCCTTGCTTATGAACAAAGTCCATTCATCTTAAATATGAACAAGTTCGATTTCCTTCATTGATACTGAGGAGAGCGCATTCTTGTCTATAAACAGGGTTCAATCCCCTCCCTGTCTCCTAATATAATCGATTATTCTTTTTTTTTTCTTGCTATATAGGGTGTCTTTGAACAGCATCAATTTCCCTCCTCGTTTTAGAACATGGACCATTTCCTTCCTTGTTAATGGAAAATATAGATTATCTTCTTTTTCCCTGAATAGAGATAATTTTTCTTCATTTCTCTGAACAGAGACAATTTCCAACCTGGTCTCAGAACACAGTCCATATCTCTCTTTGTCTCTAAACAGAGTTCACTTGTATCTGAGCAGAGTCCATTTTCCCTCTTGTGTCTGAGGTGAGTCCAATCATCTCAGACTGCATCTACCTTCTTCTCTGTCAAAGGAATTCATTTTCGTCTTTTCCCTGAAGAGTCATTTTTTCTCCTTGTCTTTTAAAGAGTCTCTGAACAGTGTCATTTTTCGCTTCTTCTCTCAACGTAAACTCCCTGTGAGTGAACACAGTCCACTTCGCTCTTTCTAAACAGAGTTTATTTTCCTTTTCTAACAACACAGTCCATTTTGTTCTTTATCTATGAACAGAGTTTATTTTTCTTCTTGTCTTAATGCAGAGTTTATTTGCCTCCTTGTTTTGAGAAAATTCTATTTCCCTTTTTGATCTGAACAGATTGCATTTTCCTGCTCGTCTGAGAACAGGGTCCACTTTATTCATTATCCATCTTCTTCCTGAATGGAGCGCATTTCTCTTCGATCCTCTGAAGAGATGATCTCTAAACATGGTCCATTTTCCTCCTTGCCTCTTAAAACAAAGCATTTCCCTCCTTTCCTCAGAACAGAGTCCATTTCCCTCCACGTGACATAAGAGAGTGTATTTCCCTTCTTGTTTTTAAACAGAAGAAATCTGCTTCTTAACTGTCTATCCATCTATCTATCTATCTATCTATCTATCTATCTCTCTATATATTTGTTTGTCTCTCTCTGACGTCTGTTCCCTCCGGCAACTCCTATAAAGAGATAGCCTCGTCAAAAGAGTCTCCACTTATCCCTGGCCTTATATGCCTCCCTCGCATACACCATTCCAGGCATTCTTCCAACATTTTTCTCCCTCCAGTATTCCTCCACTCTATTTCCCCATGTCACAGGTGGTCTTCCTCTCACACGAAAAGCTCTCCTTGTAAACTCCCCAACTACCCACATGCCCAAACCACCTCATAGTATTACGATTCACTCTACAGTTCATTCCCTTTGCATTCCCTGCCATACCACATCTCTCATTTCTCTCTCCATTTCATCTAGCCATGCACATGGTCGTCTCAAATACCTCATTTCCTCTGCCTCATTCCACGTCCATGCTTCAGCTGCATCGGTCACTTCCATACTTCCACCTCTACCCTTCATTAAGGAACCCATTGACTCTTCTATCATGTACTGTTCTCTCCTTTATCTCTCCTATATCCCACATATTCAAATTCCCTCACTCCTTCCAGTCTTTTTTCCCCCCATATCCACAGCACAATAAGTACACTTTCTTCTCTCACTCTATATGGTTTTAAAAAATCTGTATTTTCACTCCGTTTCCTTTCAAATACTCTTTCTTTACTTTTACTTGCATTTATCTTCAATATTCTCCACTTGCACACATCATAAAACACACGACCGTCTGCAAACCTCTTCGCTCTCCACAGTATCATCTGCAAACAGGCTTGCCACTAGCCACCATATCTCACCGTCACACTCTATCTCGGACACCTTTTCCTTGGTTTTGCTTTCATCTCTCTTATCACTCCATCCATATATAGCATATCAAAAAGCCACTGTGACATCACACAGCCCTGCCTCACACCAAAATGTATACCAAAACTTTCACGTGCATTTGCTCCTCTGTTGAAGGCTTTCCCACCATCCAACAGGTGCCTCCTACCTCCTATATCCACAAAGCATTCCACTCGACTCTGTCATACGTTTTCTTCAGATCCATAAAAGTTGCACACAACTTTTAACCTTTCGCTAGATACTTTTCCAGTCATTTTCACTACAAAAATCTGATCCACACATTCCCTACCTTTCCTAAAAGCCCCTTGTTCCTCACTTATTCTGCATTCACTCACTTCCATGACTGTATCAATCAACATATTTGCATATATTTTTCCTGGTATGCTTAACAGACTTATTTACCTATGATTGCTACATTCATTCTCAGCACAACAGAACTGAGGAACAATAAGTGTTCACACAATCCTCAGGCACAATCTTCTGTTTCCATGCTAAATTACATACAAGATACATCCTCCTCCATATTTCAGGATTTCAGCCATAATCCCATCCACTCCAGGTGCCTTTCCTTCCTTCAGCCTCATTATTGCCCTTCCTTCCCTCCTCTATAACTATGCGTGTAACAACTGCTGCTATACGTTCTTCCACATTCATCAGTTCTCAGTACCCCCAGAGAGTATGAGTGAAACTAGGATTTAGTTAGTACTGATGATCATTGGGTGCTATGTGACATGTTGGAATAAGAAATTTTCCTGTATGCACTCTAAAAACTTGTGTCTCCAGGAATTCCATTACCATGAGAATCCATTGTCCCCCAATCTGTCTCCTTATAACTGAAATCCCCCATTATCAGTACTACGGCATCTGTATTGAGTGAGTGTTTCACTACTTTATGTATCATTCAGTGTATTTCTTTGGAGGATCATATAATAACACCACGGTGTCCTTCCCTACAGATGCTATTCCCATTATGTAATGTCTGAAATGGCTATCTAGTATTATTACGTGAAACTTCAGGCTCTCTTTTATTAAGAGCGCCAATCGTCTCCCTCTACCTTATCTTTCACTTCTTGATATAATGTACCCCTCTGGGCAGAACACGTGAGAGCTTATCTCTATGGTATGCTAAGTTTCCATGACTTCAATAATAAGGGCACTTTCCCTTATATCATCCTTGAATTCCATTTCTTTATTGCTAACCATTAATTTGAATACATTACTTTCAGTCTGACATTACCATCTCCTAACGCTAATTACATCCATAATACAATCCTTACTTTTCCCACTGTACAGAACTAAAATTTTTGAGCAAACTGTTGGTTATATCTGGTTTGTCACTGTCCCTTAGCATTTCTCCACTTTTGTTGGCATCATGCTGAACTCCTCCATTTTAGTTTTGGGTGGTCTGTATGTTATTATAGTAAGTGTTCTTATGGCTGGTATGTTTACTGCCAACGTTTCGCAATCCCTGTGAGATAATTTCATTATGCCTCGCAATTTGTTTCATACACATATTACATCCCCACCTGGCTTACTTTTTTCTGTCATTTCTAAAGGTCTCATATCCTTCTAAATCTGCTTCATTACTTATTTTTCCATTCATCCATGTTTTCGTAAAACTCAAAGGATTCCATTATAATCTCTTAAGTATTCATAAACAGCTTAGTTTTAATTCTGAAATTTTCTAATATCATATTGTGAACATTTCATGGCTTTTATTAGTTGAACAGTTTATTTTGTTAATCACTGTTATTTTGTATTGATTTCCATTTTTTGGTTCATTCCTCCCCACCATCAATTTTTTTTTCTGATATGCTAATAGAACTCACAAGAATGTGAGTTCTATTAGCATCTCAGAAAAAAAATGGATGGTGGGGAGGAATTATACCTATTATGTGAATCTATAAAGATATTTTCCATAAATGATGGGCCTAGCATAAAAAGGAGAATGATGAGGAGAGGGGTGCTTTGGAGGGAGGAGACTGTTATGGACATGGAAAGGAGTTTGGAAGGGCAGCAAATGCTGGGAAGGTAGGAGAATATAGAGGAGGGAGGATGGTGTAGAGATGAGAGGAGAGTTCTAGGGAGAGATGATGAAGTTAAGGAAGGCAGAGAGTTTTGAGGAAGGAGGAAGGTGCTGAGGAGGGGTAAGAAGATGAGTTGGGGAAGGAAGTGTTTTACTTTTGATAATGTACCTTCGTATACTAACTCTATGTTTTACTTTGGAACCTGTCCCCTCCTTTGTCGTGTAAACATTATACTCTCAGTTATGTTTTTCTCAGCTCCACACTGGTTCAAAAAGCATAAATCATCTCGCTTAACTGAGAGACCTTTGTATATTGTCAGTAAGCCAAGTTGTTTATGGTATAGCCCATCCATAAGAATTGGAGTGTGAAACTTTTTCTCAAGAACATAACCAATAGTATAATAGGTTTCAATTGCTCTTATAATGACAGAATGCCAGACCAACAGATATCCAGGAATACAACTGCTAAGTGGGGTCCCATGGTACGCACTTAAGACTCTAGCCCCAGCTATCCAGAACCCCGCCTGTCAAACAAAATTTACCCAACCCATCACTATAATTTCCATATTCAGTACAGCTTCAATGCAAAATTAAGTGAACCTTTATTCCTAAGTTAGGTTCATGGCAGCTGTAAGCTTTGTACTTCTCGAAGGTGAGGGACTATGTACTGCTGGAAGGTGAGGGGCTCTGTAAATCTGGAAGGTGAGGGAGCGTGCATTGCTGGAAGATAAAGGGTTCTGTAAGGTGTGCGACTATGTACGGCTGGAAGGAGAGGGAAACATTCCTTCTGGAAGCTGAATGACTCTGAACTGCTGGAAGGTTAGGGACCCTGTACTGCTTGTAAGGTGAGGGACTCTGTGCTTCTGGAAGGTGAGGGACTCTCTACTGCCGTGAGATGAAGGACCGTGTACTGCTGGAAGGTGAGGGAACTTGTCCTTCTGGAAGGTGAGGGACTTTGTACTGTTGGATAGTGAGGGACTGTGTATTGCTGGAGAGTGAGTTTCTGTTCTACTAGAAAACGAGGAACTCTGCAGTGCTGGAAGGTGAGGAACTCGGTACTGCTGGAAGGTGAGGAAATCTCTACCGCTGGAAGGTGAGGGATTGTGTATTGCTTGAAGGTGAGGGGCTTTGTACTTCTGGAAGTTGAGGGACTCTGTACTGCTGGAAGGTGAGGGACTCTACTGCTGGAAAGTGAAGGACTCTGTACTGCTGGAAGGTGAGGGGCTCTGTAGTCCTGGAAGGTGTGGGAGTGTGTACTGCTGGAAGGTGAGTTGCTCTGTAAATCTGGAAGGTGAGGGACTCTGCATTGCTGGAAGGTAAAGGCATCTGTACTACTGTAAGGTGTGGAACTATGTACGGCTGGAAGGTGAGGGATTCTGTATTGCTGGAGGGTGAGCGAATCCGTCCTGCAGCTAGGTTAGGGAGTCTGCACTGCTGGAAGGTGAGGGACTCTCTGCTGCTGGAAGGTGAGGGGCTCTATATTCCTGGAAAGTGAGGGAGTGTGTACTGCTGGAAGGTGAGGGGCTCTGTAAATCTGGAAGGTGAGGGACTGTGCATTGCTGGAAGGTAAAGACACCTGTACTGCTGTAAGTTGTGGGACTTTGTACGGCTGGAAGGTGAGTAAAACTGTCCTTCTGGAAGTTGAGGGATTCTGTATTGCTGGAGGGTGAGGGAATCCGTACTGTAGCTAGGTTAGGGAGTCTGCACTGCTGGAAGGTGAGGGACTCTGTACAGCTGGAAGGTGACGGACTCTGTACTGTTGGAAGGTGAGGGACTCTCTACTGCTGGAATGTAAGGTAGTCTTTACTGCTGGAAGGTGGGGGACTCTGTACTGCTGGAAGATGAGGGACTCTGTATTGTTGCATGATGAAGGATTTTGTACTGTTGGAAGGTGAGGGACTCTCTGCTGCTGGAAGGTTAGGTACCCTGTCCTGCTTGACGGTGAGGGACTCTGTACTGCTGGAAAGTGATGTACCCTGTC
>JAUUDW010651880.1:0-10609 GCA_032361385.1 Panulirus guttatus | reverse complement strand
GTCAGTTAGAGCTCTTTTCTAAGCCTAAAATCAGCACAGGTATGGACCTGTGGTGTTTGGGGGTGTCTAGGTGTCCAAATGAACTCATTGAGATAAAATATCGAAGTCACTTAGGGTGCTTTTCTAAGAGTAAAATCTACACAGGTACAGACCAGTGGTGTCTGGGGGTCCCTCAGGATCCAAAAAAAGTATTTAAGATAAATTACCAAATTCAGTCAGGGTGCTTTTCTGAGCCTAAAATCGACAAAGGTGGTGTCTGGGAGCCTCTCGGGGTCCAAAAGAAGTTTTTAAGATTAACTACCCAAGTCAGTCAGGGTGCTTTTCTGAGCCTAAAGTCAACACAGGTACGGGACCAGTGGCGTCTGAGGACCTCTCAGGTTTCAAAAAATGTTTTTGAGATATGCTACCCAAGTCAATTACGGTGATTTTCTAAGCCTAAAATCGAGACAGGTACGGACCTGTGGTGTCTAGAGGTGTCTAAGGGTTCACATTAACTCCTTGAGATAAAATATCCAAGGCAATTAGGGCGCTTTTCTAAGCCTAAAATCTACACAGACACGGACCTGTGGTGTGTGGGGACCTCTCAGGTTCCAAAAAATGTTTTTAAGATAAACTACTCAAGTCAGTTACGGCAATTTTCTAAGCTAAAATCGACACAGGTACGGACAGACCTGTGGTGTCTGTAGGTGTCTAGGGTTCCAAATGATGTCAATGAGATAAAATACCCAAGTCAATTAGGGTACTTTTCTAAGCCTAAAATCTACATAGGTATGGACCTGTGGTGTCTGGAGGTGTGTAGGGGTCCAAATGAAGTCACTGAGATAAAATACCCAAGTCAGTGAGGGTGCTTTTCTGAGACTAAAATCGACACAGGTACGAACTTGTGGTGTCGGGAGGTGTCTAAGGGTCCGAATGAAGTCATTGAGATGCAATACCCAAGTCAATTGGGGCACTTTTCTAAGCCTAAAATCGACACCTGTGGTGTCTGAGGGTGTCTAGCGGTCCAAATGAACTCTGTGAGATAAGATACCAAAGTCAATTTGGGTGCTTTTCTAAGGCTAAAATTGACACAGGAACGGACCTGTGGTGTCTGGGGGTCCAAATAAATTCACTGAGATGAAATACCCAAGTCAGTTAGGACGCTTCTCTAAGCCTAGAACTGCCACATGTATGGACCTGTGGTGTCTGGGGGGGCCTCTCAGGGTTTGAAAAAAAAAGACCAAAGTCAGTCAGGGTGCTTTTCTGAGCCTAAAATCAACACAGGTGTCCTGGGGTCCAAATGAACTCACTGAGATGAAATACCCAAGTCAATTAGGGCTCTTTTTTAAGCCTAAAATCTCCACAGGTACGGGACCTGTGGTGTCTAGGGGCCCTCTCAGGATCCAAAAAAGTCTTTAAGATAAACTACCTAAGTCAGTCAGGGTGCTTTTCTCAGCCTAAAATCGACAAAAGTACAGACCTGTGGTATTTGGGGGCCATTTGGGTTCCAAAAAAAGATTTTTCAGATAAACTACCCAAGTCAGTCAGGGTGCTTTTCTGAGCCTAAAATCGACACAGGTATGGATGGACCTGTGGTGTCTGGAGGTGTCTAGGGGTCCAAATGAAGTCATTCGGATAAAATACCAGAGTTAATCGGGGCACTTTTCTGGGTTAGTTCAGCTGTTACATCACTAGATGTTGATAGCTGTTCCCCTTTGCAAGTTTCATTTTCCTTTCGTGGTGGATTTTTTTTAATAGCATATAATATCATCCAGGACATTTTGGGTCATCTTCAAACTATGTTTTATGATTGGGTTGTCCTTGTCATATATAGCATAAGCAAGGTCAATGTGGTGAAATGCTTCTGCTAACTTCTCTTTTGCTAGTGAGAGAACACACATGCTTGACCTCCCCTTCTTCTGCTAAGACCTCCTGGCATCTGGTGTTGCTTCTACAGCAGATCTTCATTTGAGAATTCTTCATTGTGCAATTCTAGCCACTACCCCACATCAGCCTCATGAAAGCTGATTTTTTCACCATTTCCACAGTTTGTGCGCACATATTCTTAATACTCAGGTGTCAACATCAGGACCCTGGAATTCTTGAACAAACTGAGGGCAAAGCTTTCGTCACACACACTTCGTTCATACAAACACTGATGGTTTTCTTTCAGGCTTCACCGATAGTCTTGATAGCAGCCTTGGTGGTGAAAGACTTTCAGAGTTCCTTGATGGCTATCTGGCTCTTCTATGTAGCCTTCACGTGCTTTGCAAATGTATCCCTGAATAGTAGGTTCTTGAAAGTAGGTATCACCCTGTGGTCCATTGGTTGGATTTAGAGATGTAATGTTGGGCAGATGAAAGACTACTTTGATGTTCTCACTAAGGTCCTGTATTGAAGGTGGATGGCCAGGGGCATTATTAATGAGAATCTAGAAATTTGATATTCTCCTTCTGCTCTACTTGGAGCCTCACAACAAAGTATTCACAGAAAACTTTGCCTGTTACCCTCCCCTCTGGATCAGAATGATAATAGACTGGTAAGTATTGCTTCACAAACCCGTTAAAAGCCCTAGGATTTTCTAAATGGTAGACCATTAATGGTTTAAGCTTAAAGTTAGCTTCAATATTGTCCTCCACAAGTAGCTTGAGGCGATCCTTGGCAGCTTTGAATGCTGAAGTCGTCTTCTTTTCATGATTAATGTACAATTTCGCCGGCATTCTCTTACAAAATAATTCGGTCTCAACCACATTAAAATTCTCCTTAAGAGAATTATCTCATTCCTTGATGATGGTCGTAAGGGTTCCTAGAAAATTTTTGGCAACATCAGCTGAAGCAGCCTCACTAATGATCTTGATGTTGTGGTAATTGTGGCATTTCCTAAAATTTGCACACCAAGCAGAACTTGCTTGAAATGTCTTTGCTGCTCCTTCCACTGCTAAGTCATCATATATACTTTAGGCTTTTACCCTACCACAAGTAAGCTGATGGGGAACATTTTCATGAGTGGTGTTTGATCCATGTGCTCAGCATGTTTTTTTCTTTCTTTCTTTCTTTTTCTCCTTCTTTTTCTTCTCCTCTCTCTCTCTCTTTTTGAAGACTCCAGTCACGGACAAAAGTCCACATCAAGGCTGGGCCCTAAATGAAATATAGAGAGAATTGAGAAAGGGGGAAAAACAGACAGGGAAAATAATTACAAATTTTTGAGACAGTGAAAAACATGTCTCTTGAAATGAGCCTGGTCATAGTTATTAGGAAAGACATGAGAAGGTAGAGAGTTCCAAAGCTTTGGGAATATGAGGTCTTAGATAGAGATGCACTGATTAATGTTCCACACTTGGTATCCTCATTCCTCTTCTCTGCACTATCGTGAATAGTCTGAACAGGAGATTCACTAAGTCCAAAGACACGCTTAATATCAGCTGTTTGTTCTTTTCTGTCATAAGCACTTCCAATTTAACCTCATTGATGATTTATCCTATGTTTCTTTGCACCACTAGTACCATGAGAACTTAAAGGGTGCTTTGGTGGTATAATACAAGGGGCAGAACATGTGCAGTATTCTGTATGATGTAGCACTCTGTGACTATGGACTGTATCATGCCATACTTATCCAGGCTTCTCACATGCTGCTGGCAGTGCCACATCACTGCACTTCCAGCCCAATGATGATGGTGTTATTTCAAACATAAGCCTGCACAAATATAAAGAAAAAGGTGTAAATGGACCATGTGCATTAAAAAAATGGCATAGACTGAGAGGTCCCTGTAATTGTATTACTCAAGTTATATTTTCCTCATCATCCTAATCTTCATTTTGATTTGTAAATCGGCAAACATTGCAACTTTTGAGTGCACATTTTTATGGTTTACTAGGCACAGCTGATATTAGGGCAACCCTGGGGCCCCCTTTATGGGGCTCCCATGGTATGAACTGCATTACAGGCCATTTGCTTAACAGGTCACCCCCCTCTCTCTCTCTTTGTCTCTCTCTCTCTCACACAATGTAAGACATACCCCAATCAAGGTCATCCTAGGTGAAGAGAAGAAGCCTAAAACAAAAAGGATGAAGAATTTTGCAGGGCACAGCAGGTGTTTGTATACCTGACTTAATGATAGAGAGATTAATGAATGAGAGATATAGGAAGATAATTCCATAATGCTTGTGGATCACTGATTATGATTTAGACTTTTAGCAATGGGCAACCATTTGAAAAGCAATTTGTGCTGTAACTGGGGCACTAGCTACAAATGTATGAAATTTTTGTTTTTCATCTTCCAAAATTTGCATCCTGGAAGGACTCATCTGATTTGCTGCACTTTCTATGAGAATTTGGTGGCAGGCACACAAAATATGCTGGAGTACAGCAATATGCTGTTGATTCCTTTTTGTTGAACATGAATGATTTCTGTGTTAAGAGACAGCATTTACGCACCTCCATACAAATGGGGCAAGAATTGAAACCCTTCATGTATCCAATCTTTTTCCAAGGTACTGGGATCATCAGATACCCACAGTGTGATGTCTAACTTGGGAGGTAAATTTATGGCAGATACTTTTGCTTTACTAAGTGGATATGATCTTTGTTAATTCTAAAAGTGTGTTTAGTCAGCTAAAAGCCATTGCATTTTTATTTTGATTTCAAGATTGTTATATATATGTATGTATATCACAATTTCTTGTCCAACATGCTTCATAGACACCTGAGTACAGTATTTGTGCTGTTAGAACAACAACAAAGTTAAAAGATTTATATGTCATCAGCTAATTAATATTTTCTTTACGTGTTTCTCTGGATGAAAACAAATAATAGTCACATTGCTTTCTTGTTGTGAACACATTTCAATATTTTTTTTCTGGAAGGCAGAATTGTTTTATTTTGTGTGTAGCCATAGGGAGCAATGTATCTGCCTTTCTCCGATGCTTTTCTGATTTTATTAAATGATCATTTTAGTGATTAGATATTATGTGGTTATAGCTTTCCTTGGACAGATTGAGCATTGTTGTGTTTTTTGGCCATAAATTGAAATAAATTGCCTTATAATCATCTACCAATTGTGCCTGGAATTTTTCTGTTTATATATACTGAAAGCACAAGAAATACAGTTGTTCTTACTTTAAAACCATGGACATCAAGACAATAAGCAAGTAAGCATAATTTCATGTCATTAAAACTGCATCGTCTTCATTCACCATTTTTTTGTGATTTTCATTATCTCCACGAGCAAAAACAAAAAGAAGTGAGACTAGTACTTGTATTTACTTGTAAAGTGGAAATTCTAATTTTAGAGAACTTTTTAATGGCTAAACATTTCATTGTGTTATATTAACCTGAAATGACTCAGCTGGAAAGGTTGTATACTGTATATGAAGACTTATTGTTTGGGAAAATATATTTAATTTTGGCCACCATCTTTGGTATCAGAAAACAGAACTATACTTGAGCTCAGATATAGTCTTAGTTTCTAGTATTCTGTAAATCATTAGAATATTTTAGAACACTTAAATTTCATCCACTTGGGAGGTTGCATTTACCAAATTGGGGGTTACATAGCTGCCATCATGTATTTTGCCAGTTAGGGAGAAAAAAAATAAAGGGTACTTGAGCAGCACTCATCCAATTCTTTTATGTACTGAATTGTGTTTGAATGCTACTTAACACCAATATTGGTTAACCTCCCAACTAATGTGAATTGTATTGCATGAAAAATTAATCTATTTACCTTTTTCTCTGCATTTTTTGTTTAGGTAATTAAACATTTCTGATTATGATGAAATACAGAAGCATGACTCATTAAAATATTTTTATTGTTTTCATATTCTGATCCATGCATGTTTTGGGTGATGGCTATCCATCCCACTTGCCAGCATTCTGCTTCTACTTTGGGGTTTGCCCTTACTATTTAATGTAAAGCTACATTTAGTGGTCAGTAACTCCTTAAAATACATCATGCATGTTTGACTGAATCTTGTCAACCATGTCATTTTAATTTTGGAATATTAATATCTTTATTTAACCAAAATAACAGATGTAATTTAAAAATTATAATGTGCATATGAATGTTGATTACATTTTAAGAGTTTTATTATCTTCTCATGGAGTGAGATTGTCTTAGTTGAATATGGATTTTTGCAGGCATTTTATGACCTAACTCGTCTCATCGCTGCCAGCAAGCAACAGGCAGACAGTCCAGCTGAAGCAGAAAGCAAGCCCACCAAGTGTTGCTGCATCTTATAGTAACCTAAGACATCAGTACCATATACCCAAGTTTTAAGTTCTGCATACCCAAGGTGTCAACTCGAAACACAAGTAATTTAACCTTAAAGAAAGGTGAAAACCAATCCTTACTGAAAATCAAATGATTGCTTAAGAATATAGGTGCAACGCTGAACCCAGTATAAAGCCTAATATTTTGAAGAGTAAAATTCTTAAAATGAAAGTGTTCTATAATCATTTAATGGGCAACAAATGTCTAGTTCCATTTAAAAGAGCATGCCTATAATATATTTAAGATGTGTATATATAACTGGTTTGTGTACTCTGCCTCATTACATGATGGAAGATTTCCCTCCCTAACTCAAACTGATATTATTTGCCATGTTAAGCCATATTATATGCATATGTGACTTGTAAAATTTGCTGAGATTGGCCATTGACAGCATGTATATCTCTTGAGAGGAGAATAGACATTAGGTTAGTTTGAAAATTGGTGTACATTAAGACCAGTTAATTTTTGATATACTCATAGTGCTAAGTGCATCTCTGTGTATTCTAGAGGTCTAATGCTGGCCTATTTTTTTACTATTTCTATCAAGTTAGTGCTTATTACTGATGTAAGATACGAGTTGGAGTCAAGAATATTCCATTGACATGATTAGTTTAAAGGAATCTGCTTCATATGAATAATTAGAAATAGCATAACTAGTGTCAAAAGCAGCAGAGGAATTGGTGTTTGTTCATATGTTTGTGTATGTTTTTTATTACAGTTTCTGTTTTGTTATTAAAGTCCTGTGTCTGAGTTTTTTAATTTATTCTTTATCATATGTGAATATTGGGTGATAAGCATTCCTTGTGTGTGATCTAATTCTTCTTACATTTCCTAGCAAAATTTATACTTTTAGACAGAGGAGGAGTATCATAGTGCTTTTGATGATTTATAAGCTTATTGTTTAATACTTTTTGAAAATTTATTCAGGTATTCTGAAATTAAAATGATTATCAAAGCTATAATCATTTTTAAGGAATTTCCAATTTGAATTTCTAAATTTTAGAAAGATTTTAAGTTTCAAGTGGGATTGGATCAATTTTTGCATTCCATAGAACTCTTCCATTCCTCCTACTTAGAACTTGAGTCTTGTAGCACCACTGTGAACATGAGAAGCAACAATTCTTTGTAGGTACTCTTTCTATTGTCAGCATATAATTTTGTCATACTCAAAACCTGTACCGTCTGCCTCCCTTCTTATTCAATTGCCATTACATAATGTCTTGGGACCTGGTCAAGTGTAACATTGATCACAGATGTTACTAGATTTGCACATATATGCTCTTATGATGTCTTATATTTGAACATCATAAACAGCAAAATGATGTTTAGTTTTGTGGGTATTTAAGATGGTAATTTAGTAGGCCCTCAAAATCCAAGGGTTATATATATGCATTCTCAACCTTAAGTGGAAGGTAACATGGGAGAAAGTTGCACCACAGTTCTTGTGCCTTTCATTTATTCTTTATAAACCACTTAAAATAAATTTTGCAATGCATTCTCCCTACATTGCCAGATTATAGGACAATTTTATTTGATATCTGGATATTTCTTTTGCAAACAATGACAAAATTTATTTAGCCATATAGTGGAAAGTAGAATTAACTTGTTAATACTCAAGGGAATTTGTAGTTGAAAGAGGGATTTCTGTGTTTAAGGCACTTTCAGGTGGATTTGACAATTTGAAAGTCCCTAAAGTGCTCAGATATGATAACCTTTAGCATTAAAAGATATGCTTGCTTATGTGTACAGATGACATAAAGAGTTATAGATCTTGAATGTTTCCTTTACATGTTCATGAATCATACCCATAAACTCTTGGAGCAGTTTACATGGTGTCTCTAAGCAAAAGAGGGATTATGAATATTCTGGACATTAATTTTTTGTATATCATCATTAAATAATCATCATTGATTTAGAGTGATAAATTACACTTGGGTTTGTAGACATAAGTGACTCCTTAACAAGGATTCCAGGAGTAAATGCCTTCAGATGAAACGTGCAAATTTTTGTTGCAACTGGTGAAAAGTCTCACATTAATCAAAAAACTCTCACAATTGTTATTTTTCCTTTTATATTTGATTTTGGTGTTACGTTTGATATATATGCAGAAACAACATTGATTTACAACATTAATTTAAGTTGTTAAAATTAAGCAAAATTTATTTTATAAGTTACTTAGATGTTGCATCTTCTATTGTGAATGGTGGTTAATATGCTTGACTGAGTGTTATGTGACAACAGTTAAGCTGTACACAAGAAGTGGCCCCAAGATTGACAGATGACTCAAATACGAGTTTATTATACATTGAATACTACTTGAAGTAATTACCAAGTAACAATAATAATTGCCTGACATATACTGTATGTTTAGAAGGAAATTACCATTTAGTTGGCATTCATGTGTGTTTACTTTTGTATCAGTATTATAGGGGAAGCCACCTCTGTTATGCACTGTTCACAGTAGTGATGGTGACAAATAAATGTCTTGGTTAAAGTAATTGCCACAATAAGACAATTTTATTTATTAAGGAGACATTTGTGACATTTATAAGTCTCTTAAGAAGTAATCATATTATGGCATTTACTTGACATTTTCACATGTATGGGATTGTGTTTTAACCAATCCAACTTGTAATGTAATATACAGTATATTGAAATGTCCACTTCAGTTGTAATTATTATGGATGCACAAATATTCTGGCTGCCTTGGTACATAGGTACCTACTGTTAGTTTGCAGCTAATTTATGTGGAAATTAGTTGTAGAAAAATTTCTCATTGTACCAGTACCTCAGATTCAGATGTGACATTTATTAGAAAGAAAATAGAAATAGTGTAAGAGGAAGTGCTCATAATATCATTCAAAATAACCTCTAGTCATGGATGTGAGTGGCGCAGGTTCTTTGTCAAATTAGAAGTGACTACCAGTATCATCATAAAAACCAATATGTTGACCATATACCATAGGAGAGCATTTCTGACATTGGAGAGCTTACTGTGAATGTTCAGCTTTTATTTATCCATTTTAATCACAGTTTGTACATTGATTATGTAATATATGTCCAAAAGTATTTTCTTCCTTTTTATCCTCTTGTATAGTTTCATATACTAGATAATATTTTTGTCCTTTGTAGTACAGTTAGGGATACAGTTTTTATTTTTTCTTATATATTTCCCTGAAAGTTTAAGATTTGCAATGAAGTTTATGTTAAGGCATTCATATTTGTAAGATATGTCTATATAGTACTGATAGGGTTAATAGAGATGCTCTATGGAAGGTTTTACAAGTCAAAGGATGGGAGGAAAGCTGCTAGAAGCAATGTAGAGTTTTTATCAAGAGAGTAAGGCATGTATGGTTTTCCTATGTGCCTCTGGGCAGATTAAGTTAGACTAAGTTCCTCTGTGAGTTTAGTTTCTCCCACTTCAAAAACATCTGGGTAGCTATCCCTAATGCAGTCTTTGAATTCTAGCTCCTTACCATTTTCCAATGGTCTGTGTATGTTGGTATACAAAATCTCCAGTCTATGGCACTTGCCATTGGTTAGTTCTGCCTCCCCCTTATGATGATCCAATCCTTCTGATTTTTTGCCTCGAGTCCATTTTCTCCCTTTCTTCTCTTGCCTTGCCAATCCTAACATACACAACATACTCTCCTTTGAACTCCTCTCTTCTGGCAAGTTTCCATGATTGTTTTCAGCACATGCTGAATACACTCTTCCATGTCAAACATTACCCTTAGTGGCCTTTTCCTTGTAGCCTGACATAGTATGACCCCATTCTCTTGACGACTTCCTGTATAGCCACCTCCACTTCCAATCAGGAGGCGTGAAGTGTGAACCCATGGAGTATTGACTCAATACATCGAAGCTTTCATTGTTCAGAGTTTTGCTTATGATGCTGAGGTCGTTACCACAGTCCACAACATATCACTCTTTGTGGTGTAAAACTTCTGGGGATTGGGGAGAAAAATGATGCCCATGTATTCCATGCATGTTGTAGAAGGCGACTAAAAGAGATGGGAGTGGGGAGGGGGCTGGGAATCCTCCCCTCTTGTTTTACTTTCCAAAAGAAGGAACAGAGAAGGGGGCCAAGTGTGGATTTTCTCCTCCAAAGCTCAGTCATCTGTTCTTGATGCTACCTTGCTAATGCAGGAAATGGTGAATATGTATAAAAAAAAAGAAATATCTTTTTTCCATACTTGACCGCTGTTTCCTGTGTTAGCGAGGTAGCACCAGGCACAGACGAAGAAAGGCCTCATCCTCTCACATTCATTCTCTAAGTGTCATGTGCAATGAACTGAAACCCCAGCTCCCTATCCACATCCAGGCCCCACAGACCTTTCCATGGTTTTTCCTGGATGCTT
>JAUUDW010651869.1:0-10610 GCA_032361385.1 Panulirus guttatus | reverse complement strand
ATTAGTCAGTAGCATTAGGTGGAAATATTCTTTTTAATTTGATTGAACATTACTCTTCCCACAGAGTGTTATGTTTTAACCTTTTGGTTATATTAAGCTCTTGGGAAGGAAGAAACGGTAGGAGCAATAGATATAAGTAGTAGGTAGGAACATTAGTCAGTAGCATTAGGTGGAAATATTCTTTTCCATGTAAGATAGATATTTGTAATATTTTACAAGACATTACCATTTCTCTTTGCAGACAAAGTGTATGACCTCAGTCTTCAGAATTCTTTCGTGGGAAACAACAGTGGTAATGGTGTGGCAGTTGAAAACATGCGAAGCCTTGTTCACATTCATCAGTCTAACTTGACGCAGAATGTGTTTGGTTCAGGTCTGAATGTGAAAATGGGTGCAGGAGATGTTAATGTCACACATTCCACTATAAATAAGAATATGGGTGATGGAGTAAACATTACTTATGAAGGAGGACTTCAGAATGTTACGTGGAGCAACATTGTTGACAATGAACTGCGAGGTTTTGCAGTTTGGTTCAATGAAAGTGGACTAGACACTAAAATACAACAAGAGACTGGTGTAGCTTATTCTACAATTAGTAGGAATTTAGATGTTGGTCTACGTATTGGTAACTTTTGTCGGGATGCCTTTTTGAATATTAGTGGGAACACCTTTTCAGAAGGTTATAGAGCAGCTGTAGAGATAGAATCATGCTGGCTTAAAAATTGTGGGAAGCGAAATATTCAGATGGGCCAGAATTTGTTTCAGAAAAACCAGCGATTAGCCGTAAAGATATGCCCTGCTGTTAATATGAATCTAACCATTGAGTACAATGAGTTTCAACAAAATGAACAAGGGACTCTTATGATATACAACGAAGACAAAGTTGAGTTGCCAGGTTTACCTTTTGGAGGACATATACTAAGGAACAACTTTAAGGACAATACCGGGTGGTTCGTTCTTCGGCTTGCTCTCTCACTTCGTGGACATGATCAAACTCTTTTAGTAGAAAAGAACGCCATAAAGAACAATATTGTCAAAGAACTGTATAGTAATATTCAGTCTCGAAGCCGTGCATCAGGAGTTGTATGTGTAGGTTCTTCAAATGTTATCCTCTACAGGAATTTGATTGAAAATCTTAATTCTATGTATGAAATTAGCTCACATACAACAGATCAGAGCACACCAATCAATGCTACTTATAACTGGCTTGGAAGCAAATTTGAAAGGGACATTTTTGAGCGGATTTTGGATCGCCGCGACCGTTACAATCTGGCATTAGTGGAGTTCCACCCCTTTCTCTTAAGTAGCAATAATGTTGAAACACCCGTAACTGAACCAGGACAAATGAGCGAACCTGATTTTTTTGATCCAGTGGACAGCCACACAGTTGGTGGAGAAGTGAATGGTGAAATTACACTTCATGATGGCATTTATACAGTAACTAGGGATATCTTTGTCCATTACACTGGAACTTTGACAATTGCTTTTGGTACCACACTGGAGTTTGCTGAAGGCACTGGTATGATGGTGGCAGGACTCTTGCGCACAGAAGGTTCTGGAAAGCGTGATGTCCGCTTCACTCTCCAAGGTACCTCTCAGCAAGAAGAGGCTCTAGCAAAAGCAGCTATATTGGAAGAAAATAACGAGATAATGCTGAATGGCACAGATACAGCCAACATAACTGCTGATGAGCATGCTCTCAACGTAACGGAGGGTCCAGCTATTTCTGTCAAACTTGTTGGTGGCAAGGATGAGCTTGAAGGAAGACTTATGGTAAGCATATAAGACTTTTGTTTAATTTAGCTTCACAAGTTCTCTCAGCCATAATGAAAAAGAAAATGCTTCACAGTTGCAGAGTAAGGAAGTATGAGACTATTGTAGACTTTTATGTCCGAGTAAATGACGATTTGTTGTTGAAATAAATGTAAGAATGTGTTAGGGCTGCTGAATGTCACCATGGTTTGTAGTAATTTTATAGTCGGGCATTATATGAAATGAGAGTGAGGTAAGGATAATGCATTGCTCAGTTAAACCCTGTTGGAAGAGAATGGAAATTATCAATAGTATGCAAAATGTGTATTTCTCAAAGCTGGTTCAGAGCAAAATTGGACTTTGATGTTGCATACAGGAGGAGGATGGTTAAGTGACCTAAAAAGCAAAGTGATTGTTCTTAAAAGAGATAAACAGTCAAAGTTTAGATATCAGCTTGACTGAAGAAGAATTAGAGAAATATTTAATGAGTTTAAGGATTTAAGCCTGATGATCAGAAAGGTTAGTTAGGGGAAAGCTGAAATCCAGAGTAGAGCTTTACAAAGGAGCAAAATGGAGGTTCAGTTAAATGTAGTGAATGAAAAATATATTGCATATAGTCCATAAGAAGTGTGCGTAATGGAGTGCTTGCCTCCATTCCAATTTAAGCCTGTGAGATCTTGATTTACCTAGGTCTAGATAGGTACAAGGTTCCTGGAGAGATTGATAACATTGAAGTATGATTGAAATTTGGTGAATGTATAGATAAAGATTATGAGAAATTTATGGTGCGAGAATATCCCTAGCAAAGACCCAGGGATGAAAAGTTTTTGAAATGTTGTGGCCATGCAGGATTGCATTGCAGGTTGGTAAAAATATGTGATAATATTCGTAAAGTTATACTAAAAAGAGGTAGACCACAAAAGAAATGGACAGGGGATTAAGAGGATTGGTTGAGGGTAAACGAGTTCACCAGTTATGGAGACTCTTTTGCTGTGTCCACTCCCTTGAGGGGGGTTCCCAGAGGGAATGGGTGTCAAAGATTTAGATGGATGATATTTAGGGATAGAGGTATAGTATATCAGTTGAGGATGGTAGAAGAATTGTTATACATCTTATGCAATGAATCAATTTGTGAGAACAGGGATGTGAATTGATATAAGAATCTCAGTTTGTTCAATACGGCTCATGGGACATGAAGATTTGTGTGAGTGGACTGAGAGGAGATATGCATTTATGCCACTTTCTGTAAATGAGAACTGAGTTAAAAAAAAGTGAATAGATAGATAGAAAGGTCATCTATTTGTAAGCATATCTTAATCTTCGTAATATGTTTAGAACTTCCTCATTATCTTAAAGCAGTAATTTTTTTTCTATCTTAACTCTTAAGATAACTAAGGTTTACCTCTGAATTTGTTTTATTATGGTAGTTATCTTTAAGTTTCTTCAGAGGTTTTCATAAAGTGTAGATAACTCAGGCATCTTTTTAAATTAAAGATGTTTGTCCTGCTTGTTTGGTAGAAGTTTTTTGAAACTCAAAATTCATCCATTTGAGCTTTTAGAAATTTCAAGTTTGGAATCATTCATATCAAAACTATCTGTTATTCTTCTCAAAAGGAGCCAAAGAGTGAATTTTGTCCTGTGATATAAGCAAACAAACAGCATTACACCAAGGATGGGCAGAGGGAAGAAAAAGTATACTTCTGAGGACTAATAGAGGAAGCCTGACGAGACATATACACCTACCCCAGCATACCCATACACAGAGTGCCAGTGAACCAGGCAGTTCAGTGGCATTCAAACAATAAGCTCAGTTATCGGTATTGGGAATAATGACTTAGCTGATGTAAAGAGAAAGTTGATGGAGATTGCTGGACACTTGTAGGGTAAATGTTCTTTCACTAGTTTGAGACCAAGTAGCGAGTAGATATTGCAGTACTGTCTAGTGTATCCATCAAGCTTTCTGTCTCTGATGGTAAAAATAATTCTCAAATCAAAGCCAATTTTCTAACCAGGTGTATGTAGATGGTGAATGGGGGACTGTGTGCAACCATGGCTGGACCCAAGATGCTGCAGCCACTGCCTGCCAACAGATGGGATACGTTCTCAATCCAGAAGACTGGTTTCTTGAACCCGGGCAGATGCCATTGGATGGCCAAACTTCTATGATTCTTTTGAGGTTTGTATGTTTTTTATTACTGAGTTTATGTAAAAGAAATTAATCTGTGTTGCTTTGTGAATATATGAGGGAAATTTTTACGTTAAATGAGAAATGTGAAAAATTCATGAATTTAATGAATACCCTCATACATTAACCTGTAAGTATGATTGTTTTCCTGTTTATGGTCACCCTACTACACATTGGTTTTTCAGAATGAAAAGTAGTCTAAGAATTGCATAATTTTGGCCTCACACAAGATGTTTTTCATTATCTTTCATTCAGACAGCCAAAAAGCCTCAAATACATACTTAAAGGCTCTTATGACAAGACTATGTCTTTAGGCAGGTCTGGTGCATAGTAAATACAACATATCGTGCTTGATTAACAGTGCTGGTTTTCTCTGTTATTGCCATACATGTTACATACAGTAGTTGTCAATCCTTGTTCATCTGAGGTTGCATTTAGCTATTTATCTAATTTTATATCAAGGGTTTCTGTTCTTATTCCTTGAAGGTATTTTATTTTACTGAGGACTATCCAGTGGTTCCAGTGCTCTTAAAGGAAGATATCATCCTGTCAAATCTTTACCAGTTGTGGAGGCTTAGATCTTTTTATAAGAGGTTCAGTACTGACGAATAATGTATATTAGTAGATAAGTGCTGAGAGGAGGGCCTTGGATGATAATCCGATCAGCAAATTAATGCTCTCCTGTATCTCTGTAAGTTGATGATTATTTACCTCATTTATCCCAGTTGTGAGGATCTACCATTACTTCCTCTTAAAATCTCTGGGCAATACCTCATGTATAATCAAAGTGTGTAATCCATGTGCATAAAGTGAGGATTTTTCTGTGATAAAAAGATACAATTTTGGTAATTTATCACTCTGAAATATATACTGGCAGCCCATTTTAGGAATTCTGTCTGATTATGGCAAGTTGTCATCCTTACATCAACAGCAGGAGGAAAATCCAACTTTAAGTAAGAGATTAGTGAGTTTTTTATCTTTAGACAGTATCATATTGATAGTACAAGGAGAACATTTCTTCATTTTTCTTTCTTTGTCTGTTTTAGATATGCTGGCTCCTTTTTTCACATTATAGTGATAATGGAGATGGTTACATCATACCTTGTTTTCATAAAATGACATAATTGGAAGGCTAAGCAGGCTGATTGAACGGTTATAGATCAGTATTTGTTCCTAGAAAATTAATTAACTAGTTTTTAGGTCATTCTTAATTCTAAAAGACCAGTGCATGACAACATGGTCTAACATTAAGCATTAGTCTTACCGAATGATGTTTACAGCGAGAGGAGTCATTTCCCTAGAGTAGATACTTGCTTTTTTCTCATTATAGATATATAGGTATGAATGTTAAGAAAATTGTGTTGAGTTAAGGTTTTGATTAGAATGAAAAGTCTGTGCATCTATCTATATCTCTGACACCCATTCCATTTCATTTGATAGCACACTGCATAGTGTGCTTGCTGACTTGCTTGGATGTGTTTGACATGTATTTTTTGTTTATGAGGAAAATTATAATCCATGGAACTAAGTAAATAGATTTACATTGACAAAATCGTACCCATTACTGATAATAAACTGCTTTCCAACAGCAATGTACGGTGTGATGAGTTTGATACAGACATAACAAAGTGCAAGAGTGATACCTTTTGGGAGCTAGAAAATTCTTGTTCTCATGCAGAAGACGTTGGTATCCGCTGCTATCCAGGATCATGGGCAGGAATTCGCTTGGGCATGACAGCTCATGAGAGCCATATAAAAGGAGTTGTTATTGAGAAGGCAGGATTGCTTGATTATACAACAAGGAGTTTTAAACCTGGTGAGTTCTGTCTAAAACTGAATAATTCAATGAAATTTGACTTACATACTTATGACAGTGAAATGCCTGTTTCAATTGAGGACGAAATCTGAGCAGTACTGAAATAACTATAACAGTTATTGAAGAAAAACTAAGGTTTCAGCTCAGCAATTAGGATGTTAGTTCAGTTACAGAATGGATAAGAAATTCAAATGAGGTCTACCTATCTATCTATCCATCTTTTTATATCTCTGATACCTGTTCGCTCCAGTGCCACCTCTTAGTCTTTAGTGCCTTTCCCTTAACAGGCTGCTGGCAGAGGGCAACTCTAGCACATTTTTGCAGGGGCTTTTACCTAATGTTCCTACTGACTACTACTTCCTAATGTGTCTACCCAATGTTCCAGCCTAAAATTCCAACCTACTACTTTTACCAGTGCTCAGACCTGATGTTGATACCTACTTCTGTTACCTAATGTTTGTACATAATGATTCTGCTTATATGTACTGATCAGCATCCTGCTATTCTAAAGTTGATCTACATTTTACTGAAATTTAATCTAATCATATTTGCCAGAGACTTCATACTATTCAGGAAATTCTGATAAAACCCTATCAAAATAGTCTGTATTAGCCAACAACCTTGTTTTTATCCACCATTGAATGAAAAAAAGTAAAGATAATTGTTCTCAAAATCCCCTCTGATAAAAGAAGTAACATTACCAGTGAAACTGAAATGGGGAAGCTTCATTCATATGCATGAACTCATCCTCCAATAATCTTGATTGCAATGACAGGCCATATCTTTTTTGTACTCTCCTAGTTACGCATACTCTTCTGCTTGCCAAAGCAGGGAAATAACCATAACCTTTTAAGTTTCTTTCAGTACCAGTACTGTTTTTGCACATGCTGTTTAGTGTTGTAACTGAAGTTGTAAGATACTAATTTTTTCCTCACCGTTCAGCCCTGCAAATCGACTACCACCACCATGTGATACAGGATATTGAGGTACGGGACAACTCTCATGATGGTGTTGGCGTCATTTACAGCAACCAGTATGCCATTGTGAACCCAGAAGCTCGTGTTTTCAAGAACTGCTTGTTTACCAGGAACAAAAGGCATGGTATAAGTGTGAAACAGCTTGGGGTCAACATTACTGGTAAGTTTTTGTGAGAATAAGAAAATTACAGGATATTCCTTGTTTAGCTTACTACTCAAGCTTCAGTCAGGACCAGGATAGAACATGCCAGATTAGTGAATTGAAGACTGTCCTTTTGTGCAGCAAAAATATGTATCATTATATGGGATAAAATTAGGTTATTATTTTCAATCCGAAACCTAAAAATGCCTTAGTATACCGTGGTAATTTATACAGAACCTTCTTCAGACAGTGTTGCATTGTATACTTTCTCTCATATGACTCACTGGAAATAGTTGTTAGCTTTTTAGAATACAGCATGATGCAGTTAAATATTATATGGCTACTAATTCTTTACTTCCCCAGAATCTGATCTGCAGTTGAATGATGGTTCAGGGCTGCACTTCAACCCCTTCTTGTCTCGTGCTGAGCAGAGAGAACTGACAGGATGGCTAAAATTGCTGCAGGACAAGTATACCAAAATTCCGGGTGGGTTGTTTTGATATTTCAGTGAAATAAACAGGCACTCACTAACATCAGTAGTGCAAAACATGTTTGAATTCTAATGTCTATACCATCTTGGTCACATCACATACATTGTGGAGATTGTTAGTGGGTGCAGATATTTAATTTTTACGCTTTGATTAATGTATTATCTGACAAGTCATAAGAATAGAAATGTGATGATAATATGTGACATGGGATAGGTTCATTATGTAAGAATTTAACATCAGAGAGAGTTGTGGTAGTGAGCACAGTAGGTTCATTATGTAAGAAATTAGCATCAGATAGAAGTATGCTAGTGAGCACAGTCTGACTGAGAGGGCCCAACAGAGTGTACTGAAATGCTATAAGCATATAGTGAGGATGAGTGAAGAGAGACTGACAAAAGGAGTTTACTTGTTGTAAGTGGAGGGAGTAAGTGGGAAGGGGAGACGCTGGAGGAAATGGAAGGATAGAGTGATGGGCAAGAGATGTGCATTCTTGTTGATAGAACGAATCATAGTGCTGTTGTATATGGGGAGGTAGTCACATGCTGTCATTGGGCTGAACCAGTGTATGTAAAGCAGTCATGGTAAAGCATGAATACCAGTAATTTGTTGGGCTTGACTGAGGACGGTAGTTTATGATTTTGGTACATTACACACGATGGTCAAAGGCAGTTAAAGAAAAACTTTTCACTTTACTTTTTTCAGGTTCTGCAACAAAGATCCAGTTAAAAGTCAATGAACCAGAGTATTTCATCACTCAGACACTGCGAGGCACTGACACAAGAGAAACCATCCATGTCTCGGTGAGAATTCAGACCATCCACGTGGTTATTTGTCATTGAAGAGCATCATCACTCCATTTCTTAATAATGGTTTGAATCCATGCATCCATTAGACATATGGTATTTTAGTTCTTATCTTGAAAGATACCTCGTGGTTATCAGCAAATATGTTGCTAAGTTGTACATGTAATTTTCCATTGAGAATCAGATACAATATAATGATATAGAAGAAAAAATGAAATTTAGTCATCGTTCCATGTTTTATATTTTTGTTGATGAATAAGTATATTCATCAGTCATTAGATATAAGCACAGTTCTTTGTGAGTCATAAGATATGATGATATTGTGTATACACTATTAACTGTTTACATAACCAGGTACTGTATTAATCATTACTTAAAACTAGATAGTGATGATGGTCTTGGTAAGATATTCCCCAAACACATTATTATTGTCCATATCAGTACCAACAGTAATATTTAAAACTTTGATAGATAATTCACAAGGTGAGGTCCTCAGAGATAATTCACAAGGTGAGGTGCTTGAGGACTGGCAGAATGCATGTATGGTTTCCATATATGAAGGCATGGGGGGACAACAGTGAATGTTCAAATTGCAGGGGTATAAGTCTTTTGAGTGTACCTAGCAAGATGCGTGGGAGTTCACCAATTATGGAGACTCTTTTGCTGTGGCCATCCCTTTGAGGGAGTTCTTGGAGGGACTGGGAATCAGAGATAGATAGATAGATCATGAGTGGTGTATATGAGGTTGGTAGCATACACCAAACACTTGACTTCGGAGGAACAGTGTTGTCTCAGGAGAGGTAGTGGTAGTATGGACGAGGTGTTTGCTCTGAAGAATTTGTGTGAGAAATACTTGAGAAAGAGATTGACTTGTATGTGGTGGTTATAGATGTAGAGAGAGCAGATGGGAGATTTGACAGAAGCCTTGAGGAAAGGGTGAGGAATGCATGGGGTAAACGGAAAGTTCCTGTTTACAGTGAATTTTTACTGGGTATGAAAAGCTTGTGTGAGTAAGAAGGAAGGAGGGCAGAGGGTAAGTTCTGGTTCCTGGTGAATGTGGGCTAGCATCAAGGATGTTAGACATTATTGTTGTTGTTTAATCTGTTCATGGAGGAATGTTGAGGGAGACAAATAAGAGGGTCTTGGAGCAAGTGTTGGGGAGGCATGGTAGGTGAACCAGTTGCTGTTTGCAAATGAAACACACAGCTTTGGTGGTAGACTCCAGAAAAAAATTCCAGTTAATGGTGACATAGTTTTGGGGATTGTGTAAAATGAGAAAGGTAAGAGCATGTAAACATGAAGAAAAACAAAGTATGAGAAGCAACAGCTGGATGAGATGGGATGGTTTGGGTATAAGTTTGAATAGGAAGGACCTGGAGCAGGTGGAGTGGTTGTGACAACTGATGAATCCATGGTGGGATAAGCAGTTGGGCTTGAAAATAAAGTATTCACTTTCAGATTCAAAATTTGTATTCTCAAAACAAAAGTAACCCAGGCCACAGTGCAGTTAAGTGCCTTCATGACAGTACTTCTTCTCCTCTTTTTGTCATTTTGTTTTTCAAGGTCATCATTGCTTCTCTTACAGCATTTTTACATTTTTTGTTTCATTCTGTAGTCTTCACTTTTTGCCTTTCATTGATTACCATTTTTTGGAAGAGTTGAAAAGTTTTGCACATACAAATTTGTTGCATTGCACCTTTATCTTCTACAAATCTTGATTATTATATTTCAGACGGGGCATTCCAATGTAATTGGCATTCAGGTCTTGAGTCACATCATAACAGAGAGTACTGAGGATATTGTGATTTATGATTACCAGAGAGCGACTGAAAGTCAGGTAAGATGGATGTTTTTATTTTTTTATAGGCTTTTTTTTTTATATATATATTCATGATTTTTTCATTAAATCTGATTTTTAAGATGTTAAGGGTTGAGTGAGGTTATCTTTAGGTGGTTGACCAATTGTTGCTGTACAGGTGTTAATTTTATCATATATCGCCAAGGACCACTTAACCAAGAGGACCTGCAGCTCCAAGGCTGCACTGCTTTCAGTACAGGGAAAGAATGGACCCCTTAAAGAGTAAGAAGTGTTTCGACAAGATTGTGCTCTAATGATGCAACCTTACTGAACATTGCATAACCACATGTTGGCAGAGTCTGGCAACACCATTTAAGGGTGCTAAATGAGGATTGAGGAATCATGAAAGTAGTTATTTTACATGGGTTTTACTATGCCACATGGTGATAAACAGGCTGAACAGTTTACCCAAGTAACAGGTAGGAACATTGGTAGGAGCCTCTGAAAATACTGCACAAGCATTATCCTCTGCCAGTGGCCTGTTAAGGGTGAGGCACTAAAATGCTAAGAAGCGGCACTGGAGTTCACCTATTATGGAAACTCTTTTGCCTTGGCCACAACCTTGAGGGAGTTCCTAAAAGGAAAG